>PVJX010031117.1:0-10274 GCA_004027295.1 Dolichotis patagonum
GGAGATTGGCCTATAGTTCTGTTTTTTAGTTGAGTCTTTCTCTGGTTTTGGTACTAGAGTGATATTTGCTTCCAGGAATGATTTAGGAAGAATTGCTTCCCTTTCAATTTCATTGAAGAGTTTCAGGAGTGTTGGAGTGCAATCTTATCTTCGAGGTCTGAAATTCTGTCTTCACTTTCATTGAGGCGGTTTTTACAGCTTTCAATAGAAGTTTTCATTTCCTGTATATCTCTTTGAATCTGCTTTATGCATTCTGTTTGTTTCTTATATTGTTCTTTGAGGGATTCTATCTGTTTGCTTTGTTCCTCTAATTTTTTAGCTGTGTTTTTACTAGATGCATTCACTATTTCTTTCACTGTTTTTATCAATTCTTCTTTTACCTGGGCAAGTATTTCTGGTTTGAATTTCTCCATAGCTTTCCCTATTTGCATATTTATTTCATTTGATATCATTTCAGACATTGCAGGTGTATGGCTTCTTTTTTCTTCTATGTACACGGCTTCTAAGCTTTCTTTGGGAGGGCTAGGGCTTTCATCCTGCCTTTTGGTCTTTCCTTTTGTCATTTTTCTATATTTCCTTACTTTGAGGGGTGTTCCAAAGCTTTCTCTGCTTATGTGGCAAATTACCTGTTACACCAACAGTTCCTGGAGGGCCAGTGGCTCTCCCACTGGCTCTTGGCTTCCTCACAGGATTCTAACTCCCCTCTGTCGGCTCCTGGCTCCCTAAGTTGTAAGGTGAATGCTGGGTGTGGCCACCTCAGAGCCTGTGGAATCTCAGGCAGGCCAGGCCTCCATGCTTTGTCCCAGGCAGGTCTCCAGGAGGTTCCCTGTGAGTGAAGGGCCTACAGGTCCCAAAGAGTCAGGCCAGAATGTTGGTTTCTGAAAATTTCCCAGTCCCAAACAGACCTGGCCAAGATGCCAGTCTCCACCATATTCCCAATCCAAACAGCCCGGGCCACTCTGCGGGTCCGAGAGTTTTGGGTCCCAAAGAGACAGGCCGAGATGCTGCTTTCTGGGAGACTTCCTGGGGGTGAAGGGCGGGGCTACGGGCCCAAACAGACCTGGCCCAAATGCCGATCTCCAGGGAGTTCCCAGTCCCAAAGAGTCGCACCAAGATGCAGGTCTGCGCAGACTTTTGTTCCAAACAGCCCAGGCCACTCTACAGGTCCGAGACTTTCGGGTCCCAAAGAGACAGCCCGAGATCCTGCTTTCTGGGAGCCAACCATCTCTTTAAAAAGAAACACTTATGACTAAATGAGGTTTTGGGGGGACGTTAGACACAAGCCATAAAAATTTCCCTACTTAGAACTATTTTCCAGCTTCCATAACTCCATTTTGCTTTAAAATGGAATCTTTCATATTCCTTTATTGTTAAAACTCAAAAAATAGGGAAAAGGGGAAACTTCCTCGCCTTGAAAATAGAAGCTACAGAAAATTCTTCAGATAATCTCACTCTTCATAGTGAAAGATGCGATGTTTCTTCCTAAGAGAAAGAGTAATTTTTAAAAATCTAGTCTCAACACTCTCACTCAATGTCAGCTAGAAGTTCTAGGGTGAGCAACAAGAAAAAATAAAAGAGTTTCAGACTACAAACAAAAATAGAAGTGTCCACATCTTCACGTGAGATAATTGTCAATGTATATCTCAAAGATTACACACACAAAAACAACTTCTATAACTAATAAGTTAACTCTGCAATACTGTAGGATTTGAGTCAACAAAAAATTAAATAAGAGTTGTATGACAATAGTAATGCGTGGAAACAATAAGAAAACAATATCATTGACAAATGCTGCAAAGAAAATAAAATCTCAGGTGTAAATTTTAAGAAATTTATATAGTGTCTGTATGCTGAAAACTATATAATGTCAATGAGAAGAATCAAATAAACCCAAAAGAAGTAGAGAGGCATAGTGTGTTCATAGACTGGAAGCCTCAATTTTATAAAAATAAAGATTGCCCCTCCATATTTATCTATAAGTTTAATTCCATTTTATCAAAATATTAAAAAGACTTCTGAAGACATGGACAAGACTCCTGAATTTGAATGGAAAGTCAAAGGGTCAAGAAGTTAAAACAATTTTGGGAGGAGGGAAAGTGGGAGGAACCACTTTCTGTATCATCATGACTTACTATGTTGCTACAATAAACAATAATAAGAAACTGGGATACACAGAGTGATCAAGGAAACAGAATAGAGAACTAGACATAAAAATAAGCCAAACTGAGAAAGACTGAGTTTGAGACTTCCAGGAATATAGCAGAGTAATGAACATGAGAGAGAGAGAGAGAGAGTGTTCCTCTCTGAGATTTGGTGTCCAGATGGTGGAATATATCAATGTGAGGAAGAGAAGGAGAGAAGTGAATTCCCAAGACCCAGTAAAGATATGAAGTGAGAACTGAAACCCAAGGAAAGAATGAAGAGAAAGAACTTCAACAAAGAAGGAGATGGCAAGTGGCTCTTTCTCTCTGAACCCTGATTCATCCACCCTGTACATGGATAGAGGCTAATGTCCTCCACAGATAAATTCACCAGTTGAATAGACCAGTGGACTCAGCAAACTGCAGGGGCTAGTGAGTTATTTGGGTTTGGACATTTTTCAGGACCAGGCAATTGATCCACAGCCATCTTGGAGAGAGGAAAACTGAGCTTGTAATTTAAAGTAAATATGGTCTGGCTCCATCTACTGACTCCCAGTGTCAGAGTTAGGTGGAACAGAGTTCAAGTCAGCCAGAGCTCAAAGAGACAAATTCAAGCTGAAAGAAAGCATGCACAGGTTTCAGGTTGAACAAATCAGGTTCCAGCCTCACATCCAGAAACCAACCTGAACTTCAATGGAACTTCAGTGGAACCAATCTGAACTTTGGATTTGCTGGTACTATCAACTACACTGCCATAAATCTGCAGCTGGCTTGCAGGTATTAATCAACATGGATGTGGACCCTGCTCACCCTGTCTACTACAGCAGGGATATATCTTGAAGTAGATATTTTTCTTGTCTTGTTTTTATCAGCCTCCCAAGTGCTGGGATTAAAGGTATGTACCACCACACCCAGCCTTGTTTACTCTTGATTAATTATTGTTGCTTTTATATGAGGATGAACATTTTTTCTAGTTTTGTTGTTGTTATTGTTGTTCTGTACCATTCTGTTCTGTTCTTGTCTTTATTTATTTCTTCTCTCTTTCCCTACTGTCCTCTCCACCAGTTTGCTGGTTTCTTTAACCTTCATTTGTTCTCCAACCTTACTTTTAATCTCTTCTTCTTCTATTTATCTATTTTTCCATGAGCCTTTTTAAAGTATTCTCCCTTGATAATAAAATCATCATATCAAGGGCATATTTATATTATACAATTTTCTGGTTTGTTTTACATTTTCTTACATAAATACAAATATAGTTCATGTGGATAAAGACGTCAAACTAATACTTACCACAGTTTGTCATTTTCAGTGTTGTGTTTGAATCTACTGTTATTGCTTGTTACACTACTTTTCCAAGGTGACATAATTGTTCTAATGAGCTGTTCTCCACGTTGTACCAAGAATGAGATTGCCCAAGGATCATAAACAATACTATAGGCCAGCACCAAAAGGGCTAGGCCAAATTGGTAACAATTGATCATCCCCAATGAGGGGAGTAGGCAGGATCTGAAAACCAGCTACACCTGGAAGACATTTCTGAAAGTAATCATTTCCTAAGGATTCTAAATACTAGCAATAGGGAGAGAACAAGGATTCACCAAGAAGCAAGCCCTCCCTGTGAACCAGTGCCAGGCACAGTGTGGGGAGCTAGACCTCAGCTCCTTCTGGGATGCAGGCTGACAAACAAGAAGAGCCAACACCTCTCCACCCAGTAAATTACTAGCTGGTCTGGAGAAACACAGGCTGCAATGATAGCTATTGATGTGAAGTGAAATTTGATGCTTGTGGTGTTTTGGTGTTTCACTGACCATGCAGGTATAGGGCCAGTGGTCTGATCATCTATTCAGAGGATGGTGGTACATAATGTGGCATCTAGAGGGGCTCTCCTTCAAGGGTGATAGTCATTGTTAATTTCCTATTGTCTTGTTTTGAAGTCCCGTATCATTTTCATTGTTTTGTTGGTTTGGGTTTTATTCTGTTTTGTTTTGTTTGATTTTGTTATATCCAATGGCATGAACAGCTATTTCAAGATAGCAAGATATAGTACGTAATCAATTTTTGATTTATTATTGCTTGTTTTGAAGTCCTTTATTGCATTCATTGTTTGTTTTTATTGGTTCTACTCTGTTCTCTTCTGTTTGATCTTTACTATGTCTGAAGGTATCTGCACCTATTTTGAAGACAACAAGAAGAATTATGGTAACTGTGGTTGATTTTGTACTGTTTTGAAGCCCTGTATCAATTACACTGCTTTTTTTTGGATTGGTTTTATTTTGTTTTATTTTCCTTGGTTTTATCCTCTTTAAAATACAATTTTAAAAAATGCTAACAATAAGGCAATTTGCCATAAGCAATTTACAATCATCAACCTAGAAATTAAACTTTAAAAAATACAAAATGAGAAGATGCAACTCCAGACTCACAGCTCACCAAAGGCAAAACTTAAGGGACAATGAGGTGGAACAATTTGAAAGCCTGAACTCTCTGAAGTGGTTACAGCAGAAGTAAGAAAGTAAACAAAAGAGGTTCTAAAAAAAGCTCAAATCAGAAATAATTTCTCAGATAACTACAGGGATGGTGACCATAATGAAAGACATGGTTAGTGACTCTAGGGATGATACATATTTTTAAAAAAAAATAGAAGAGCTTAAAAAATATTATAGAAACCATGAAAATCCAACATAGGGAGAAAATAGAATATATGAAATACATTCAAAGAGATTTCCAGGAGACTAAAAACTCCATTGAAAGTATACATAGCAGAATGAGCCAATGCAAGGAAAGAATATCATATCTACAAGACAGGACTGCAGTTTGGGACCATGAAAAGAAATTTCTTATGAAAAATCAGGATATAGTACAAATGATATAAAGAAACAGTTCTAGCAGGTAATGGCAGAAAACATCCTCAGCAAGGAAAAAGATTATGACATTCACTTAAGTGAAGCATATGGAACTCCAATTAGCCATGACTGAAAACAAAAATCTTCACCAGAGGATATAATACTCAAGGCTCCAGATATTCAATATAAGAATAAAATATTAAAAGCTATTAGAGAAAAGAAATAAATCACTTAGAAAGGAAAGCCCACCAGAATCACAGCAGACTTTTCTTCAAGAAAAGGAAAAATTGGAGTGAAGTATTTTCTAAAAGAAAACAACCTCCAGCCCAGATTTATGTACCCACAAAACTATCACTCAAAGTTAATGAAAAATTAAGATACTTCCATGACAAGAACGTCTGAAAAAATTCATAACCACATATCTGGCACTCCAAAATGTTCTTAAGGACATTAGAGGAAGATATAACAAAGATTACAACTCTATTAAACCCAACAGAAGGAATCTATCAAGCAAGGAAAGCAATTAAACAGTGGGAAGAAGGAAATCAAAAATAGGAAAATAATGTGATAACAATAAATCAATACATATCAGCTATAACCATTAACATAAATGACCTCAATTCACAAATCAAAAGAAACAGACTGGCAGAATGGATCAAGAAGTTCCAGCAATATGCTGTACACAAGAAACATATTTGTCTTGGTTACATTTCTCTCATCACTAGGACAAAATGCCCAAAACTCAAAATGAAGGAAGAAAATGTTTACTTAACTTATAGTTTCTGGGGCTTTGAGTCCATAATCAGCTGGCTCAAAGGCATGTTGGCATGGCACAGGAGCAACACTTCAAGACAGGAGCCAGAGAAAAAGGGGGAAAACAAGCCACTTCTCCTCTCTTATATTGTACACAGACCACCCCCACACTTTAGGGCAGGTTAGCACTCACAAAATCTCTATGCCTTCCTCTCACACAGGATAAGGATATTTATGAAGTAAAGATCCTTTCTCCCTGCTGAGTCTCTTAGTAAAGCTTCTAAACTTCTCAAGTTGGCACAATGTATCAACCACAATATTTAATTCAAAAAATCATAGACTGAAAGTCAAAGAATGGAAAACAATACTTCATGCAAAAGAAACTCATAAAAAAATCAAGGCTAGCTATTCTACTTGTAAAAAAAGTGAATTTCAAGATGACACTAAGAGAGACATAGGAGGTCACTACATTCTTATAAAGGAAACAATCATAGAGAAAGAGATAACAATAGTAAATATATATGCACCAAATGCTAGTGCATCCAATTAAATAAAAGAAATATTAACAGACATGAAAAATCGAATTAGCACTAATGCAGTTGTAATGGAGGACCACAATACCTCACTGTCACAAGTAAACAGATCAACTAGACCAAAAAAATACACACAGAAATATCACTACAGAACCAAACTTTTGAACAAATGGAATTAGTTGATGTCTGCAGTGTTCCACCCAACATCAAAATACACATTCTTTACAGCTGTACACAGGATATTCTCCAAAACAGACCACATACTAACTCTTAGAAAATGCCTAAGTAAATGCAAAGGAGTCAAAATTGTCCTATGCATGTTATCAGGCCATAATGCAATGAAATTAGAAACCAATGGTAAAAGAAACTACAAAAATTTCAAAAATACATAGAAATTAAGTAACACCATGCTGAACAACCAATAAAGCACAGATTAAATTAAAGAAAAAATTAGACACATTTCTGTAATTAAATGATAATATTAATACAACATACTAGATCTTGGGGAACATGATAAAAGCTGTCCTCTGAGGGAAATTTCTAACAATGAATTTCTATATCAAAATAACACAGTGAGCTCAAATAAACAACCTATTTGAATCTGAAACTTCTAAAAAAAGGTCAAGCACAAAGCTCATGTGAATGAGGAAATTGTAAAGATTATAGCAGAAATTAATGAATAGAAACTGAAAAAACATACAAAGAATCAGTGAATCAAATAGTTGTTTCTATGAAAGATTAATAAAATTGATAAACCCTTATCTAGCCTAAAAAATGGAAAGAAATGATTCAAATCTAAGAAATTAGGAAGGCAAAGAGTAAAATCACAACATATTCTGCAGAAGTACAGAAGATCAGCAATACTGATTGAGTTATTATCCAGCTCCCTGGGACACTGGACTGAGGCCCAGAGGTTCCATGGGCCTCAGTGCACCATGCCCAGCAGACTTCTTTCACTTTGGGAGGCTGAGACCACACATTGAGGCTCTCAGGCATGCGGGGCTGGCCTGGGGAAAGTTTAAGACCTGCACTCCCAGCGGTTGAGTTCCTATACAAGCCCTTATGACACGGGACTGAAAGACACAAGAATGAGACCCAGAGGTTCCACAGACCTGAGTACACAATGCCCAGCCTCTGTCTTTCATTCAGGGAGCCAAGAACCTGCAGGGAGGTCAGGGCTGCACGAGGAGCTAAGGGGGCAGGAGGTGATTCCCAACGCACCCAGGGGAAGTTTTGGAACATCTCTCAAAGCAAAGAAATACAGGAAAATGACAAAAGAAAAGACCAAAAGGCAATCTCAAATTTCCAATGAATCCCAAGAAAGCCTAAGAACCATAAACATACAAGAAAATAGAAGCCATACACCTGAATTGACTGAAAAGATATCAACTGAAATAAAGAAGCAACTCTGGGAAGCTATAGAGAAACTCAAATAAGAAATAATTACCCAAGTAAAAGAAGAAATGATAAAAGTAGTTAAAGATATAGTGAACATATCTAGTGAAGGCACAGCTAAAAAATTAGAGGAACAAAGCATCTGAAATGAATATACAGTTCTCAGATGAAGAAATACGAACGGCAAATAAATACATGAAAAAATGTCCATCATCATTAGTCATGAGAGAAATGCAAATTAAAACCACACTGAGATTCCATCTCACCCCAGAAACAATGGCCAGGATTTTAAAAAACTATGAACAACAAATGCTGGAGAGGCTGTGGGGGAAAAGGAACTCTTCTGTACTGTTGGTGGGAGTGTAGACTGGTGCAGCCACTGTGGAGATCAGTCTGGAGATTCCTCAAAAAGCGGGGATTGGAAGTCCCATTGGACCCAGCTATTCCATTTCTAGGCATGTTCCAAGAATAAGTGAAAACATCATACCACAGTGATATATGTGCACCCATGTTTATAGCAGCACAATTTGCAATAGCCAGATCTTGGAAACAACCTAAGTGCCCATCCACTGAAGAATGGATAAAAAAAGTTGTGGCATTTTTATACAATGGAGTACTACTGAGCTATAAAGAATGATCACATCGACATATTTATAAATGTACACAACTCGAGTCCATACTCATAAATGAAATAAACCAAACTCACATGTGTAAATACCGTACAGTCTCCCTTGTATGAGAGTTGGTAAGAGTATATAAGATTTTATGGTAATAATGATTTCCCATTTCATTGCTTTGAAGCCTTTGAAAGTTTTCATTCATCAGTTGGAATGGTTTTAATCTGTTTTGTTTGACTTTATTACGCATGATGGTATGAACAGCTGTTTTGAAGAAAATAAAACACTATGGCAGCCACTGCTGTTTTAATATCATCTTCCTTAGAAGTCCTACCATGCTTCTACTCTGCTATTGCCATCAGTTCTATCATGTTGTATCTTATTGGGATTTTAATATATGTGATAGTATAAACAATTTTTTATTTAAAATGAGATATTATAGTACCCATTGATCATTCTCTGTTATTCGGTTAAGTATGTCCTGAAATTCTTTCATTCTTTTGAATGGTTTTATACTATTTTGGTATGTTTGATATTATTGTATTTGAAACTATGCTCAACTACAGCACAGAAAGAGATATTTTGAGAGCCACTGCAAATGTCCAGTTGTCTTATTGTAAAGGGCTGTGTTGCTTATGTTATTCTGTTCCAATATGCTTTGTTATGCCCTCTCTTTTAATTTCCTTTAAAATAAAATTTAAAAAAGAAAGAAATACTGAACACATCTAGTGAAAACACAGCTGAAAAATTAGAGGAACAATGCAAACTGATAAAATCCCTAAACAAACACTACAAGATACAAAGAGAATGCATTAAGAAGATTCAAAGAGATATATAGGAAATCAAAAATGCTATTAAAAGTTGTCAAAACTGCCTCAACCAAAATGAAGATACAATTTCAGACCTTGAAGATAACATTGCAGCCAGTGAACAGGAAAGGAAAGACCATTTAAAAATAACAAAGAATCAGGAAATAAGAATTCAACAGCTGCAAGATGATGAAAAGAAAAATAACATAAGGTTAATAAGGATAAATGAAAAAGAAGGGGACAGCCCAAATAAATTCAACAGGCTATTTACATAAGTAATAGCTGAAAACTTCCCAAACATGAGAATGGAAACTGACATTTGGATTAGTGAATCATACAGAACTCCAAATAGCCATAAGCAAAATAAAACTACACCCAGACACATAGTAATCGCCATCCCAGAAATCCACCATAAGAACAGAATACTAAAAGCTGTTACAGAGAAAAGACAGATCACCTATGAAGGAAAACTGATCAGAATCACAGCAGACTTCTAAACACAAAAAAATGAAGTAGGGAAGAGCACGGAGTGAAGTATTTCATATCCAAAAGGAAAACAACTTCCACCCCGGACTGAAGTACTCTGCAAAACTGTCCTTCAAAATGGATGGAGAAATAAGATACTTCCATGAGAAAGAACAGCTGAAGAACTTCATGAACACCAAACCAACCCTACAAAGAATACTGAAAGACATTCTAGATACACACAGGAGAAAACCACCAAGCAAGGCAGACAATTAAACAGAATGGAAAGCTAAAGACACAACAGCAGAAAGATAACATGTCAACAATAAACCAATATATAACAGTTACAACCATTAATGTAAATGTCCTCAACACGCCAATCAAAAGAAACAGACTGGCAGAATGGACCAAGAAATAACATCCAACCATATGCTGTCTACAAGAAACCCATCTAACCCAAAAGGACACTCATAGACTGAAAGTCAAGGGATAGAAAACAATACTTCGTGCAACAGGAAACCAAAAAAAGCAGGAGTAGCAATCCTGTTTGCAGACAATGTGAATTTCAAACCAAGAATGATCCAAAGAGATAAAGACGGTCACTACATACTAGTTAGGGGAAAACTTCAAGAGGAAGACATAACAATCTTAAATATATATGCACCAAATTCCAGAGCACCCAGCTATATAAAGCAAATACTAGCAGATATGAAACATA
>PVJX010031117.1:10374-21568 GCA_004027295.1 Dolichotis patagonum
AACAGGAGACTTTAACACACCATTGACCCAAAGGGACAGATCAACTAGACAGAAAATCAGCAAAGACATAACAGAACTGAATCACACCTGTGAACAAATGGACTTGATAGATGTATACAGAGTGTTCCATCCAACAACATCAGAATACACCTTCTTCTCAGCAGTACATGGGACATTCTCTAAAATAGACCATGTACTAACCCACAGAATATATTTAAGTAAATGCAAAGGAATTGAAATTATCCCATGCATGTTACCGGATCATAGTGCCGTGAAACTAGAAATTAACGATAAGAGCAACTGCAAAAACCTCACAAACACATGGAAACTGAGTAATACACTCTTGAGCAATCAGTGGGTCACAGAGGAAATTAAAGAAGAAATTAAACAATATCTACAAGTAAATGAAAATACAAGCACAACTTACCGGATTTTGTGGGATGTAATGAAAGCAGTCCTCAGAGGAAAATTTATTGCATTGAGTCCCCACATCAGAAAGACAGAACGAACACAAATAAACAACCTGATGCTACAACTCAAACATCTAGAAAAAGAAGAGCAAGCCAAGCCCAAAGCCAAAAGAAGGGAGAAAATTATGAAGATTAGAGCAGAAATTAATGCAATAGAGACTAAGAAAACAGTACAAAGGATCAATGAATCAAAGAGTTGGTTCTTTGAAAGAATAAATAAAATTGATAAGCTCCTGGCCAACCTTATTTTAAAAAGGAAACAAAACACTCAAATTCATGCAATAAGGAATGAAAAAGGTGAAATTACTACAGATTCAGTGGAAATACAGAAGATCATCAACAACTATTTTGAAAACCTCTACTCTCATAGGTTCAATAACACAGAAGAAATAGACAGATTCCTAGATACATATGAACTACCAAAGCTGGATCAGGAAGATGTAAAACTGCTGAATAATCCAATTGCTATTAATGAACTTGAAAATGTAATTAAGTCCTTGCCAACAAAGAAGAGCCCAGGTGCAGATGGATTCACTACAGAACTCTACAAGAAATACAAATATGACTTAATTTCGACACTCCTCAAACTCTTCAATGAAATTGAAAGGGAAGCAATTCTTCCTAAGTCATTCCTGGAAGCAAATGTTACTCTAGTACCAAAACCTGAGAAAGACCCAACTAAAAAAGAGAACTATAGGCCAATCTCTCTAATAAACATAGATGCAAAAATTCTCAATAAAATATTAGCAAACAGGATGCAGCAAATCATCAAGAAGATTATACACCACGACCAAGAGGGATTCATCCCAGGATTGCAGGGATGGTTCAACATACATAAATCAATAAACATAATCCACCATATCAATAGAACCAAAAGGAAGAACTACATGATCATCTCTATAGATGCAGAAAAAGCTTTTGATAAGGTCCAACACTCATTCATGATAAGAATCTTATAGAGAATTGGAATAGAGTGTCTTTATCTCAATATGGTAAAGGCCATCTACGACAAACCAACAGCCAGCATCATATTAAATGGCCAAAAACTAGAGGCCTTTACCTTAAAATCAGGCACAAGACAAGGATGTCCATTATCACCACTCCTATTCAACATAGTACTGGAAATACTAGCCAGAGCAATAAGACAGGAAAGAGAAATAAAAGGAGTAAAGATAGAAAAAGAGGAAGTTAAATTATTATTATTTGCAGATGACATGATACTTTACATAGAAGACCCCCAAAACTCTATTGAAAGACACCTAGATATAATAAATTAATTAATTTAGCAAGGTAGCTGGATACAAAGTCAATACTCAAAAATCAATAACATTTCTATACACTAACAACAAAAGTACTGAGAGATAAATAAGAAAAGCCACACCCTTTACACTAGCATCCAAAAAATGAAATACTTAGGAATTAATCTCATGAAAGAAGTAAAAGAGCTATACAGTGAAAATTATAATACCCTGAAAAAGGAAATTGAGGAGGACCTCAGCAAATGGAAAGACATCCCCCTTCATGGATAGGAAGAATAAACATTGTAAAAATGGTCATTCTCCCAAAATTACTATACAGATTCAAAGCAATCCCAATCAAAATACCACTAACATACCTCATAGATCTAGAGAAATCACTCCTAAATTTCATCTGGAACCAGAAGAGACCTAGAAGAGCAAAGGCAATTCTAAGCAACAAAGGCAAGGCAGGAGGCATCACAATCCCTGACTTGAAATTATACTACAAAGCTACAGTAATAAAATCAACATGGTGCTGGAATAAAAACAGACCTGAAGATCAGTGGAATAGATTGGAAGATACAACCACAACCACAAACTCACTCAACTACCTTATCTTTCATAAAGGGGCCAAACATGCTCGCCGGAAGAATGACAGTCTCTTTAACAAATGGTGCTGGAAAAATTGAATATCCATATGCAGAAGACTAAAATTAGATACATGTCTATCACCATACACTAAACCAAACTCTAAATGTATCAAAGATCTAAATATTAAAACAGAAACCCTAAAACTGCTGGAAGACAAAGTAGGTAAAAATCTCAAAGATATAGGGATAGGAAGAGAATTCATGAACAAGAACCAAACTACATGGGAAATACTTCCCAGAATCAATAACTGGGACCACATCTTATTAAATAGTTTCTGTATGTTGAAAGACATTCCCAGCAGAGTGAAAAGAAAACTCACAAATTGGGAAAAAAATTCTTCATGGACAGTTCCTCATACAAAGGACTTCTGTCTAGAACTTATAAAGCATTTAAAAAGTCAGACCCTCAAAATTCAAAGACCCAATCCAAAATGGGCATCTGAAATGAATACACAGTTCTCAGATGAAGAAATACGAATGGCAAATAAATACATGAAAAAATGTTCATCATCATTAGTCATGAGAGAAATGCAAATTAAAACCACACTGAGATTGCATCTCACTCCAGAAAGAATGGCCAAGATAGAAAACACTACCAACAACAAGTGTTGGAGAGGCTGTGGGGAAAAGGAACTCTTCTGCACTGTTGGTGGGAGTGTAGACTGGTGCAACCACTGTGGAGCTCAGTCTGGAGATTCCTCAAAAAGCTGCGATTGGAAGTCCCATTTGACCCAGCTATTCCACTTCTAGGCATATTTCCAGAAGAACTGAAAACATCGTACCACAGTGATTTATGAGCACCCATGTTTATAGCAGCACAATATGTAATAGCCAGATCTTGGAAACAACCTAAGTGCCCATCAACTGAGGAATGGATAAAAAAGTTGTGGCATTTTTATACAATGGAGTACTACGCAGCTATAAAGAATGATCACATCGAGATATTTATAAATAAATGGACACGACTTGAGACCATTCTCTTAAGTGAAATAAACCAAACTCACAAGGGTAAATACCATATAGTCTCCCTAGTATGAGATTTGATAAGAGTATATAAGACTTTATGGTAAGCATGAGTCCCCATCTCATAGCTTTGAAGTCATTCAAAGTTTTCAATCATCAGTTGGAATGGTTTTATCCTGTTTTGTTTGACTATATCATGCATGATGATATGAACAGCTCTTTTGAAGAAAACAAAACATTATGACAGCTATTGCTGATTTAATATCATCCTTCTTAGAAGTCCTACCATGCTTCTTTTGTTCTACTACCATTGGTTCTATCTATCACATTTTGTCTTATTGGAATTTGAATATGTGATAGTTTAAACAAAATTTTTTTATCGAAAATGCGATATTATAGTACCCATTGATCATTTTCTGTTATTCAGTTCAGAATGCCCTGTAATTCTTTCACTCTATGCATGGCTTTATACTACTGTGTTATGTTTGATATTATTTTATTTGAAACTATGCTCAACTATAGCAGAGAAAGAGATATTGTGATAGCTACTGTTCATGTCTGCTTGTCTTATTGTAAAGTACTGTGTTGCCTATGTTGTCCTGTTCTGATCTGCTCTGTTCTGCCCTCTTTTGGTTTATTCTCTTTAAAATAAAATTTAAAAAAATGAAATGTAGGGATTATTTGTACTATAAATTATTTATGGCCTCATAAAGAAGGACAAGCTTGAGACATTTCTAGGTAAATGGATGTGCTTTGAGACCGAACTCTTAAGTAAATCTCTTCAGTAAAATACATTGGGCATGTATTGTTTCTCTGGTGTGAGAAATCAGATATTTGCAAATGAGAATAAACTGTTCAAATCAGAAGAAGAAAAAGGGACAATGAAGGGGAAAAGGAAAGAATAGATCAAAAACACAGAAGAGAAGGAAAATGGAAACTAAGATTTTGTAAATAAGGAGGGGGGAAAGAAATGAAGGGAGGGAAGGGAAATGGAAAACGAAGGAGCATGATATATCATGTACAGGTACAAACTCCCTATAATGAATGCTATCACTATGTAAATCTAAAATTTACCAATAAAATAAAATGCAAAACCAAAAAGAAAGCCTGAAACAAAGAAATAAGCCTAAGTGAGCTTTGACCTTATGGACTTCAATGGAGGGAATAATGCCTTCCCAAAAATGGGACTGGAACAACTTGACAGCCATAAGCAAAAAAAAAGTTTCAAATAAACCTCATACATTATTTTTTAAAAATATAAAACATATCATAGATTTAAAAGTAAAGCATAAAACTGCACAACTTCAGGTCCCATATTGAATTCAAATTGGAAGAGGCAAGTCCAGTCTGAAAGGAACCAGTTGAGTAAACTATTTATTGGTTCTCTGAGCTTTCAAACCACAGATGATAGTTTAAGAGAACATTTTGAGAAATGAGGCACACTCAGAGACCTTGTGGTAGTGAGAGATTCCCCAAACAAAATGCTCCAGGGGCTTCAGTTTTGTGACTTATGCTTATCTGTTGAAGTGGATGCAGCAATGAGTACTTCACCACACAAAGTTAATGAGTGTATAGTGAAACCAAAGAGAGTTGTTTCTAGAGAGAATTTAGAAAAGCCTGGTGCCCATCTAACAATGAAGAAAATTTTGTCTCTAGTATTAAAGATACAGAAGAGTATAATTTGAGAGACTACTTTGAAAAGCCTGAGAAGATTGAAACCACAGAAGTTATGAAAGACAGGCAGAGTGGGAAAAAGAGAAGATTTGCTTCTGTCACTTTTGATAATCATGATACAGTTTAAAAAATTGTTGTTCTGGGCTGGGGATTTAGCTCAGCAGCATAAGCACCTGTCTGGCAAGCACAAGGTCATGAGTTCAATCCCCAGTACCAAAAAAATTATTGTATTGGGCTACAAAGTGAGCTCAAGGCAAGCCTGAACTGCATAGTGAGACCCTGTCTCAAAAGACAAAAAAATCCCAGGTCTTTCCAAAGTCCTGTCAAACACACACACACAAAACTACATGACTTCTACCAAACACACACAGAGAGACACACATATACATTTACACACACAATAGATAAACCATTAATCATTATCAGATTGGATACCAAAAGCATAATCTTTTAAAAAAGATTAAGACAAGCTGGGCATGGTGGCACACTTGTAATCACTGCCCTCGGGAGGCAAAGGAAGGAAGATCAATGTGAGTTTGAGGCCAGCCTGTACTACATAGTAAGACCCTGTTCTGTGCCACTCCCCCAAAAAAGAAGAAGAAGAATGAGAAGGAAAAGGAGATGTGGAAAGAGAAAGTGAAGGAGAAGGAGAAAGGGAAGGAGAAGAAAAGGCAAGCTATGCATCAGGACTATACAGGATTAGCACCAGTGAGCCTTATGGGAAAGAATACTTATGTATCTTGACTGTGCTTATTGTTATCAAACATGTTCCTGTAATACATTTGCAGACAGGTACACAAACACATACATCCTAGCAAATGAACTCATAAAATTAAGGAAATGTAAATAAACTTGGATCGTACCAATGTTAATCTCCAATTACTCTATTAACAGGAATACATTATGTTTATATTTATGCAACATATAATCCATTAGTGAACACATCATGGACCTCCCTATATATCATTTTTGCAACTTTATGTGAGTTTATGTTTCAAAAAAAATTTGTGTTTTTTTGAAACAGGGTATTTCTATGTGTTTTCAGGGTGAATTTGAAATTATTAGACAGCACAAGCTGACCTTGAACTCACAGCAACCCTCTTCCTCAGTCTCCTGAATGCAAGAATTACATGTGTGTGCCACCATGCCCAGAACAAATTAAGAATTTAATAAATAATAAGTAAAAGTTTACATTTATTTTAACATTTACTTTGTTTTGATACCAGAAATTGAACTCAGGACCTTTTACTTGCCAGGCAAGCACTGCACTGCTGAGCTATATCCCCAACACAACATTTACATTTTTTAAATAGATGCCTACCCGCCGGTTTGTGAACACAGAGTAACATTCTTTAACTAGAACTGCTTTGATCATGTCTGGTTCTGTGATGGCCAATACAGGCCGTGGACCATCATACAACCTGTGTTAGGAAAACAGAAATGATTAAATGTAACAAACCAGAGTCTACATCTGAAACGTTGTCAGAATCTAGAATTTCACCTTGATATTATATAATCTAGAGCCCTAATAGTCAAATGCATGGCAACATTCACTATAATTCAAGTTAGGGATTCTGACCATAGAAGCCACTAGAGCTTTCACAAAATGTAAGGTTATGTTGTCCAAGCAAGGAATAAACAAAAGATAAAATACCGTTTCAAAGAGAACATAACTAGAAATAAAACTGGAATTGTTCTTCCTACATCTAGGTGATGTGCACATAAGCATTGCCTATATTATCCTCTGAAATGCTTTGTATGTTTAAAATATCCTGTTTTGTTTGACTTTATTATACGTGATGCTATGAACAGCTGTTTTGAAGAGAACAAAACATTATGACAGCTATTGCTGATTTAATACTGTCCTTCTTAGAAGTCCTACCAAGCTTCTATTCTTCAATTTCCATTGGTTCTATCTATCACATTGTGTCTTATTGGGATGTGAATATGTGTGAAAGTATAAACAAAATTTTTTATTGAAAATGAGATATTATAGTACCCATTGATCATTCTGTTATTTGGTTCAGAATGCCCTGTAATTCTTTCACTCCTTGAATGGTTTTATACTTTTTTGTTATGTTTAATATTATTGTATTTGAGACTATGCTCAACTATAGCAGAGAAAGAAATATTGTGATAGCTACTGTTAAGGTCCGGTTGTCTTAATGTTAAGAATAGTGTTGCCTATGTTGTCCAGTTCTGATCTGCTCTGTACTGACCTCTTTAGTCTTATTCTCTTTAAAATAAAATGGGAAAAAAATAAAATAAAATATTTCAATATCAGTGCTTGGGATGTAGCTCAGTGGTAGACTGCTTCCCTACTATACATAAAGCTGTAAGGATAAACCCTAATGCCACATATATTAAAATTTAAAAGGCAATAAAATATTTCAATATCAAAAAATATATCGCATTGATGAAAAAGTCAAATTATCAATTGCTTATGAGTACTTAAGGTTGTAAGGGGAAATTGGGGTCAGAACAATGAAGACCCAGCACTCTGTCCTTGCCATTGGATTATATCATCTTTATAGTGAATGTCAAGTCAGTAGACTCCTGGAGCCAGCAATGTGGTTCCTAAGGACTGAGGAAATGAAGAGGTAGGAAGAGGCAGTTTTCTCCCATCTACCTGTGGCACAAAGCCCATGATTACATCCCTCCCATTGGTCTCTAAACCTTCAGCAGCTGCGACAGGGAGCAGCTGCTGCAGGTGGCCAAGAGCTCCCTAAAAAAACTATGAATGTAGTCCACAGGAGAATATAGTCATTTTAAACATGTGCTATATTACTTTGTCAAAGCCAGAAAAATGTCTTGATTTGAAATCAAAAATAAACAAAACCAACTCTATACTTGCCAGAGAAGTTTAAAGGACTGAGTATAAATTATTTCCCAATGTTTTTATTTCAAAATTTCACATTAAATTTAAAATTGATATGAAGTTTGAGATTTTAACTAAAGGAGAATTTATGTGGAAAGGAGATATGATCATACATTTATGAACACATATTAGAAGGGTCTGAATTTCTACATTTTATGCAACTAAAGAGAACTTAGGGAAAATGGGGGAGAAGAGAATGGTCATACAATAGACAGAAAGTAAAGATAGGATTCTCTGGGCCATAAAAGCATGGAGAAAAGCCATAATATGCAACATTCTCAAATTTATCCAACTATGGACCTTGACACTTAGTGACCTAGGGGACCCTTGAGAGGACAAACCACCAAAAGCTTCATAGTATACAAACTGCATATTCTAAGTACTCTGGGATGACACCGTCCTCATGTACTGAGTGCCTCATTCTTACAAGCCTACCCTTTGGAAGTTTCTGGAATACTCACCCCCACATATTTCCATACTTTTTACGGCACTTTATGTCAAAATTCCACATACCCTGGGGAGAGAAAAATATCGATTAATTTTCTAAACTTACTGGCCATATGTCTAATTGGAACATGAATTATTTAAACCCCATGCAATCAAGTTTACTGTCCCTCACTGAAGGCAAAAAGAAGTTCATATTCATAGACATCTGAGATAAAATACTGGGAACTTTAAAGTCACTCTTGACTTTCTTGGAGAATTGAACATATTGAAAGAATTCTCCCAGACTATAAACATTAAGGAACTATTTGTCTTTCTGCAGCACTTTTGTTTGTGTATAAGTTGTCTCTAAAATCCTGAAAAGCTCTAAATTATTTTCCTCATGATCACATGAAAAATACTAGACCGAGGAAAATTGAGTGAGTCTCCATGGGTTGTGTACATTATTTCTTTACTTCATCACCTTTCAGTGATCTCACAAGCACTCTTGATCATATTCTGGTCAAATCAGGAAGTTGAAGGCACCAGGGACCACTTTAGTCTACCTGATTTATGGAATTCTTGGGGATGTTAGTGAGAAAGTGATCCAGTGGGGAATCACAAAGTAATCTTCCTCTCAGGACTCCAGTTCAGCATGGAAAGATGGAGAAGTGCCACCTCTACACAAAAGCACAAGAAATAAAATGCTTCTATGTTTTTACTTCTGAAATTTAAAACTAATCTCCCTGCTGCTAAATTGCAGCTATATATTTTAGCTATGCAAAAGTAGATCCTAGAAACATGGATCTCTGGTCTATATCCTAAAGAGCGCATTTGACAGGTGAAGGGGAAATTATTTCTTTTTCAATGAAGAGAAAAAGTATGAATCTTGAAGCTGTTATTAGACAATGAAGCCCTCGGTAACAAATGTTAGAATGAGATAACCCTGGAATCATCAGGAAAAAAATTTTATCAGAAAGCTGATCTAACACAGGTTTTAGTGCTGGTCTTCAAGACAAGCTCAAGAATAATGATCCAGGTGGCAGGTCCTGAACCAAGATTCAGTCCAGATTTGTCACAAGACTCAGACAAAATTCACATTACATATCACATTATGTTAAATTAAACTGAATTTTAACGTATTTTTGAAGTCATCTTTTCTCTAGTGATTTTGTACAAGGGATTCTGTCTTTGTTTAGAAAAATGAAACTCATCATGTAGTTCAGTAAAAGAAATTGACAGACAATCCTATTCTGTTTCAGATATGATCATACTCCTTGCTCATATTCACCCATTTGGTGAAACTTTGAAGAAAAAGTATAGCAGAATGTTCTCATTCTATCTTTTAATTCCTAAAAAGATAACATAGTTAACAAAAGCTGGGGTAGACCTATGAAAATAGCTACAGAGGATTGATCAGTTCCTGAAAGAACTGAAGAATGTGTGAATTCCTCAGTGAAGAACACCTGGACCACCTAATAAATATTGAGAGATGTCTAGCAGGAAGAAGAAAAGCTTCTCATGAACTCTAGAATGAACAGGAAAGATTGAAGTCTAAATGTGCTCAGGTAGATGAGATGCTTCTAGGGAACCCCCTCATGATTTTATCCAAAAACAAAGAACATCTGTCCTTTCCCATATCTCTATTAGGCAAAACAGAATTTTCTTTTGATGCTCAAACCATCTTACCCCTCATGTCCTGAGCATCTAATGTTTACATCCCAAAGATCTATACTGTGGGGTTGAGGCAAAGCCAAAGTTCCAGACAGTTAACACATTCCCAAGGAAAACCTGGCCCCATTCTGGTAGGACCCACATAGTTTGTGAATGCTGAAAGTTTCAGGACTTCCCCACATGGAATAGCACTTTTACTGATGCAATAAGGCTAAAGTTTGCCAAAGAGAGATATCAAACAGCACTCACCTTCCTGTAGGACAAAACATTTCCAAAAAGAGGTAGAGGTTTAGGTCCAGGAATTCCAAGCTTCTTAAAAAGTCCATGGGAATAGGTCGTATATCTGTAGTGAAAAATAAAGCAAGGTCATAGGGATTGTGAATTTACATACATTAAAGTTCACCAATCACTGACTGAGAAACTGAAATAGTCAAGCTAGGGATAATAACCTGTAGGATATAAACCTGCAGGAATACCCTTTAATAACCTTTAATAACCTGTAGGCTATAAATAACAGCAAAAAAACCAACAGCAATAAGTATATTCACTATCTCCTTCTCTGTCTCAACTGACAGTCTTCCTAAAATTCACAATGATTAGCTAAAATTAGCTGAACTCATTATTCCCCCAATCTTACTTGATAAACATCTATGTATTTGAGGATTCTAAGAGATTCAGGCTGTAATTTTTCCAAGGTATTTCATTTGCTTATGTCAGTATTGGAAACTGATTTCTCTATGAAGTATAGGGATTCTCACTCTGGTAGGAAGGGTGAGGAGTTTCGTCAGGTCCAGTGATAAAGTTTTGTGCAAATGTATCTATTCAATGATTCAGAGCCATGGAGATCTTCTGGTAACATTCTTTTTTTAAATTTTATTTGAAGAGAAAAAACAAAACAAAACAAAACAGAATAAAGGGTAGCAACAATACAGAATTCCAAGGAAAAACGGAAAAGGACAACAACAAAAAATCCTAAGAAATTATTACTTGACAAATTACATACTGACTTCTTGGAAATAGTTGTTCAAATTACAAAGTTAAGCCGTTTGGGACCCGAAACTCCCAGACCATACAGTGGCCTGAGCTGTTTGGATTGAAAGTCTGCGCGGACCTGCATCTCGGCGCGACTCTTTGGGACTGGTAAGCACGACATTCATCTGCAGGGAACTGCCTGGAGATCAGCATCTGGGCCAGGTGTGTTTGGGCCCGTAGCCCTGCCCTTCA
>PVJX010031118.1:0-21472 GCA_004027295.1 Dolichotis patagonum
TCCTGCACTCTTTCTTTTTTTGTATTTAACTCTTTGGGTGACTATTATAAAATAATACCATAAATTGTGTGTCCTGTATGTAATTGTTTCCCTTGACTCCAGCACTATCCAAAGCACTTAGCCTTTGTGACCATTCTGACTTTGAGAAGAGCCAGAGGTTGCACGGTGCCATATCTGGTGACTAAAATGCACAAGGACACACAGTACTGTTTTGGGGAGCCTGCCCTTCCATCGGATGGCACTGGACTGCAGCATTCACCACATATATATACACATATCTTGTGTCTTAGTTTCTTTTCTCGTGGCTAAGACAAAATACTCGACACCCAGGGTTCAAGGGAGAAAGGTTCATTTTAGCTCAGTCTCTGGAGGTCTCAGCCCATAGTTGACTGGCTCCAGTGCAGAGGAGCATGGGAGAGGGGTCTGCGGCAGGCAGGCAGAAGGCAGCAGTGAACAGCAGCGGCGGCAGCAGCAGCCAGGATGCCTTCCCTCTCTCCCTTTACAGTCCACCCAGGCAGTCAGCCTGCTTGAGGCTTTGAACAGTCATCTAGATAGGAGCCACAACACCTGGTAAAGACACTCATGAAAGAAGACTTCCAGAACTGCTTCAGAAAGTTGCAAGAACAATGGGATAAGTACATTAGAAGTAAGGAGAGTACTCTGAAGGGAATCAATGGCAAGGTGTTGTAATTTTTAAAAGATGTTTTAAAATGTAAACGTTAACTCTATATTTTGATGGCACCTTCTAGTATTAATATAGGAACTATAAAGTATGTAATACTCTGCAATGAAAGGAATACCCACCACAAGATTGTTACACAGGATAAGTCGCAGAGAGCTGCTGAACAGTACTGCAATGTGCTTAGTAATAACGTATTGCATACTTGGAACAAGTATGCACACACACACACACACACACACACACACAGATAACTGTTAGCTTGACTGTGGTAGTCACCTCACAATGTGTTCTGTATGTGTACCAAGATAGAATGTTGTACATCACAAATAAATATAATCTCTGTCAATTACATCTCAGTAAGCTAAAAATGTAAAAAAAAAAAAAAAAAAAAAAAAACCAAAACACTACTTTTTTGCCACTCTCTTAAGGTCAGAAAAATTTTTATCTTTAAATTTTATTATTTTATGTAGTACTGAGGATTGAACCCAGGGCCTTTACACTAAGCTACATGGCTACATCCCCAGCCCTTTTAAAAAAAATAGATATTTTGAGACAAGGTCTCGGTAAGTTGCTCACAGTGGACTCACCTGTGATCCTCTTGCTTCCATCTCCCTGCATAGGATGACAGGTCTGTGTCACCAGGCCTAGCTAGAAAATCTTTTTAAAATTATAATGCCCAGGCCTGAAAAGGAATCAAGGCAGAAGGTCCTCTTTTGCACTGCTTTTTAGAGATGATAAAATAAGTTAAACTATAGGTATCTTTTCTTTGCTTTATTTTGTGGTGTTTCAGAATTAAACCCAGGCCCTTATGCATGCCAGGCAAGCACTCTCCCATTGAGCTATGACTCCAACTCTTTTATTTAAAAAAGGATTTCTTTAAAATATAATTGGCTATTTAAAGCAAAGGCCCTCATGGAGTGTTCTGGGGTTTTTTTCAAATGTGTAGAAGCAAAACGCTGGACAACCACAGCCCCAAAGCTGGAGAAGCTTGCACCGTCAACGTGGTGAGTGGTGACAGAGAAACTTCAAAGCCGGTGCTAAAGAAACAAATAGCAAACCAGCAAACAGAGAGGGAAAGCTAAGCTTCAGCACACAGAGGAGACAGAATGGAATGAGAAATACCCACTCCAAAAGCACGCAAGAAAGACGAAAAAAAAGGGAAGGATAGAAAACAATCACAAAACCGGCATGGTGATGCACACCTGTAATCCTAGCACCTGGGAGACTGAGGCAGGAGGATTGCCATGAGTCGGAGGCCAGCCTGGGTTACATAACGAGTTCAAGGCCAGTCTGCACCTACACTACATAGCGAGACCAGGCCAAGAACCATGGGGAGCGGGACCAATCTGACTCACCCAGGTGATGGGCAGAAATGGCCGGGCCATGTGGAGAAGGAAGAACAATCACATCTGGCCTTTGACCATGAAGGCGGAGAAGCGAAAGCACGAGAGCAGGTCACTCTGTGCCATGTGCCTGGCCCCATGGCACCCACCTCTGTAGCAGGATGGTTTCAAATGTGCTCACCAGTCCGAGAGAGGCTGCCTGTGAAGCTGTACAAAGCAGGGGACTGTAGTGCATCGATTCTCTGTGGTTCCAGACACACTGCATGCTGGGCCAAGCTCGCAGACGTACAAGCTCAAGAGCGGGGCCTGCTCGACATCAGGGGCTCCAGAGGATCGTGACGTCTGGCTATGGCCCATCTGCAGCAGCAGGTGCACGTTAACACCCCACCGCCAACCATGGGGAGAGGCAGGGAGCCCGGTGTGCCACCTGCTGGACAAGTGCATAACCCGGAAACTGCCGCAGTAGTCCACTGAGTATTTAAAAAGCCAGCCAACACAGAGGTGGTGCAAAGCATCTAAGGCAGATGAGGGGCACCTTGCTGGGAAGCCGTGCATGGTGGGGTGGGGAGCTCAGGTTCCCGCAGCCTCACAGCTGGAGCTGCCGGTTCCTGATCCGAAGCCAAGTCACCTTGGGCCACTCCATGGGCCTCAACACTTATCACTTAATGGCATTAATTATCCTGGCTCCTCCCCATTCACAAGTAGCTTATCAACAAACAACTCATCCACACCTCGCGCTGCTCCAGTACCTGATAACACTGCTTTCCAGCCTCAGTTTTGCCTTAGGTCAGATGCACCTCTGGCTGGCCATTGGCACCTGGACCCTTGGCACCTGGACTTCTGGTGTGCAGAAGCCAGGACAGATGGACAAGGTGAGAACACAGACCCCTCCCCTGGCCCTATCTCCCTCTGTCGTTTTCTCCAGCCCATGAAGGATAGGAGGCAGAGGTTGGAAGCAGGAGACAGAGGGCGACGCTTTGTGAGGCTGGACCAATCCCTCGGCCTCTCTGTGCTGGCTTTGGACAGCGATCCCAGGCCACACGGTTGACGACGAATGAGTGTGGACAGCACATCCAGTGATGACCCAGTAATAACCTAGGCCCTTGACAGCCCAAGTGCCTTGGCTGGGGGTTTGGGGGCAAAGGAGCTGGAGAACCTCAGAGACCACAGAAGCGGCCAACCTGTACCCGTTGCCTGAGTCAGCTGGGGCCACCTAACCAGCTGCCACAGACCGGGCCGGCAAGGGGAGTTTAAACACAGGTCATCATCATCTGGAGCCTGCAAGCCCCAGATCCAGGTGTCCTTGGCCTGGTCCCTCCTGACGCCTCGCTTCCTTGGCTCGTAAATGGCATCCCCTCCGGGTTCCCAGCTGGTCCTCTATGTCTCCATCTCTTCTAAGGACACAGTCATGTGGCCTCGGGACCCACACTCACGACCTCACTTTACCTCCATCACTTCTTTAAAGCCGGGTCTCCAGTATCACATTCGGAGGCAGCTGGGGCTTAGGGCTTCAATATGAGTTTTGGAAGGACACAACTCAGGCCACGACACCAGCGAATTTCTCAAGTCTGCCCTCCCAGAAGGGAGGATGGCAGGGAGCAGCTGAGACATGAACTCTGGGGTCCAGCCCTGGGCTGGCCTTGGCATGTAGTTAGTGGGTTTTTGGCCCCAGTGTTGCCATCTGCAGAATGGGCCTCCCTGGGCAAGCACGCTGAGCAGGAAGGCAGGACACTTCACGTGAACAGGTATCTGGGAAACACCCCAGACAGGGACCTCTCTCCTGGGCGACAATTCAACCGAGGGGGGCGGTGTCCAGGGAGAGCTGTGGGGCCTTCCACAGCTCAGCAAGCCCTGGGGCCATGGGCAAGGCCACACCGCACACTTTCACAGTGTGAACCGCTAAGCTCCAAGCCTGGGAAGGCCGCCGCAGCCCTACAGCTCAACCAGGGGAGGGAAAGTGGCAGGACAGGGTTGGCCTGGACATGGGGCATGGGGTGCAGCAGATCCCAGAGGGAAAGAAGGTGACCTTAGTAGTGGCCCTGGGGACAGGTCCTCCCGGCTCCTGGGGCAATTCAGGTACACAATGCAGGTGCGCATGGCGGCACCCACAGAGATGCTGGGATTGGAGCCTTTGTGTGTGTTTGTTTGGGTTGTTTCTTCACCACAAAGGGCTCGCCAGCCAAACCAGTTATTTTCCCAGACTGCAGGGACCTTTATTTCCACAGCCACTGCGTCCCAGCAGCCAGGAGGGGCTTTTGTCCTGCAGAGGGCTCTGGCTGCTTTGCCACCAGCCAGTGGAAAAAAACTTATTTTAGGAAGACGGGAAACCACCTACCACTTAGTAAAGAATCTGGGCTAATTGTGAGGCCAGTCTCAGTTTCTTTATTTAGCTATTTATTAAATTGCCTCAAACTGGAATTAATGGCCGAGTCGGCCCCTCGGCTCCTCCTGCGCTGGTTCTGGGGGCAGCCGCAGCAATTTCGGCCTGATTAAAGGCTCCACCAGCCAGCCCACCTCCTCCCTCGAACACACAGCTCGAAGCTCCAGGCTCAGGAATGTGCAGCCACAGCTCAAAGCACAGGAGAGACCACAGTGACCCGACCCGTAGTCCACCTCCCCAGTTCCATGCAATGGGTCAGCGGCTGAGCAATCCCTGAGCAAGCCCAGCCGGCCCTGCCTCCAGCTTCCTCCCTGCTGGACAGCTCTTCTGACCTGGGACACCTTCTTCAAGCCACCCCACTTTTCCTGCCCACCCAAATGCAGGGTGCCGACAGTGAAGGCCATTGCCTCCCCGTTCATCCCAAACCTCCAGGTTCTGCGCATCATAGCTGGATGTGCAGAAGGTGCCCAGGCATCAGTGCTGGGCTCGCTCCCTCCTATCCAAGACAAGGAGGCTCCAGAGGCCAGGCCTGGGCAGCCTCAGCCCCTGGGGGCCACTCGCGGTGTTCACCAAAGAGGAACTGTTGGGAGGCTGAAGTCCAAGTAGCTGGTGGTCCCTGTCCCAGCCTGGGCCTGCAGGGGGAACTCGCCTGACATTAGGGACGGACGACCTCAGATCCTGGAGGCTGGAGGGAAACAGGATGGAGGGCGGCCACAGCTGTCCTTGGGGAGCCCTGCAGGGCAGGCGGTATTGTGACCTGCACATCCAAGCAAGAGCTGGGCCTCTCACTCTACAGCCACGGGGTGGCAATAAGAAAGGAGGACAATGACCGGTCTTGGGGGGCAGGGGGCTTGGAATCCTTGTGCATGGCTGGTGGGAATATGAAATGGTGCATCCACTGGGAAAATAGTTTCATAGCTCCTCCGAAAGTGACACAGAGAGACCTTATCATCAACAATTCCCTGCTAGCTGGGAGGACACTTGTGTACAAGGGCTGGTGGCAGCATTCTTCCTAGTAGCCCAAACCAGAAACAACCCCAGTGTCCACTGGCTGGTAAAAGGATAGTATGATTCAGCTATAGAGTATTACTCAGGCACGAAAAAGAGTGAGGCACTGACGTATCCTACAGCAACAAATGGTCCTTTAGGACACTAAGCTTGACTGAAAGAAGCCAGCCACAAAAGACCACTCCCCATATGACCCCTTCACATGACATGTCTGGAACAGGGCTTCGACACAGACAGAGGTGAACCAGTGACCAGGGAAGGATGAGAGGCCAGAGAGGTACAGTGGAAGGGTCTCTCTCTCTCTCTTTCCTTTTGTCGTACTGGAAATTCACAGAGCTGCATTCCCAGCCCTTCTACAAATCTTTAAATTTTGAGATGATCTCACCACGTGGCTTGATCGCACAGGTGAGGCTCAAAATTGGGATCCTCCTGCCTCAGCTGTCCAGGGTGCTGGGATGACAGGCATGTGCCACCGTGTCCAGTGAATGAGTTTCTTTAGGCAGCAATAAAAGTCTTCTAAAAGTGTGGTGATGCTTACACAACTTTGAATATGCTAGCTGCGGGAGGTGACTATGCTCCCAGGCTGCTGTCCTCACATTGCTCCCATCTTTGCTTCTGTGGTCACATCTCTCTCTGATCCCCTGCTTTCTTCTTGTAAGGAACCTTGTGATCACGTGGTCAACTCTCCTGGGTGGCTTGGAGAACCAGCCCCGCCCACACGCTCATCTCCAGACAGTGAGGAAGATACTCGAGTTGGCATGAGCAGCCACTGGGAACTCTGTCTGGGTTGCCTGGATCTGCCCCAGAAGCCTCAGCTGCAGCCAGAGCTCTGTCCTCTGCCCCATGTCCCCGCCCAGAAGGGCCATGAGGTTCCAAAGTTGATTAAGGTCACCTCACCAGAGTCTTGGGTACCAGAACATGACCTCAAGGCGGGCACACCCCCCCCCAACCGGGACCTGTCTGAGGTCAGTAGGGCACAGCCAGTACCCCAAAGGTAGTGGAACAAGACAGCCGCAAATGCCCCAACCCATCCAAAAGGGATCAGGGGAGAGTCCTACCTGGGAAGATGATAATTGAACTGATTTGGGGGGGCAGTCCAGGCCTGATATGGGGAGCATGGGGGCAGGGCCTTTTGAGCCACAGAGTGGGGAAGGGAGAGGTCATAGCACAGAGGCAGCCAGGGATCTACGCCGTAAGTCCAGGCCTTGCATGCCATCTGCTTTTGGGGAGACCACTTTGGCCATCCCATAAGACCAGTAAGGTTGGGGCAGGCCAGGGGGTTGCCACAGGCACTGGAAAGTGGACATCCCCCACCCCCAGCCCTGTCCCAGGCTTGCATCCTGGGAGCAGCCTCTGGAGGGACTCCTGCCTGCTGCTGGTGGGGGTGGGGACCTGCAGGGGGAGGGTCCCCACAGCAGTTCCAAAAGGTGCCAATTCTGCTGGCTCCAACTTTCCAGGGCCAGGACCCCAGCGCCCCGCCCATCCTGCCCCATCATAAACCCATTTCGGCTCCTCTGCCTGTTCACTGACCTGCAACCAGGTGTGAATTGGGCCCAGCCAGGAACAAAATGGCTTTGATGAGCCAAATGGCAGGGGTTGGGGCACTGGAATTCCCCCAGCCATCCAGGCACGGTGTCCTGCAGAGAACTAGGCCAAGAAGAAGCAGGTCAAGAAGGAGCCGGGCCAGGAGGGCTTCCTTTGCAAGCCCCCTCCAGGGCCTGTCTGCTGAGCTGTTCCCGCGAGCTGCCCCCACCCCTCACCCTGTCTCCTTCCAGAGCAAGAAGGCTCGATCCAGGGCCTGACTCCTTTTGGGACACAGAGATCGGGGTCTGCTTTTCCCGAGGGCATGCCTTTGAAAGAAGAGGGACCGATGCTCAGGGGAACTAAAATGTTTTTTGGGGGGGGTTTGTTGATACTGGGGATTGAAACTGAAATGTTTTTTAAACAAAGTGGTACAGCACTTGTCTGGCAGGCGCAGGACCCTGAGTGAGTCTCACTCACCCACACAGCACTTTCCGGGAGCCTTAGAAAAGGAGGGGGCTGCAGCCTCTCCTGGCTACAGCCCTGCCTAGGTCAGCTGCCCCTGCTTGGGGGAGCCGTGGGTGCACCCGGTCTGGGCCTTGCTGGTTGCTCCTCCGCTCCAGCCCCACAGGGAGCCTCCAACCTCCTGTGGGGACAGAAGGCAGGTCTGGGGACAAGTATCTCCATGAGCTGCCCTTGATCTCTCCCTAGAGTCTTGGCCCAATGTCCTGACTTTTGGGAGTCCACTCTCACCCCATTTGCACTATTTACTATATCCCTCCTGGGTGTGGGGTACACCAAAGCGGGGTACCAGACACCCAGAGTCCCTTTACATCCCCTCAATTCCCATGACAGGGTTCAATTCTCCCACAAGTGACTCAGCTCCCTGGGCAGATGCTGGCTTCTAAGCCAGGAGCAACTGATGGGGAAGGTCACTGCGATCACGGGCATGCCATGCTGGGTGGCCTGTCCACCCACATGCTAACACATGCTTTGTCTAATTAGCCACTTTCCCTGCAGCAGGCCTTCCAGGACAGAGCCCCAAGGGCCCCAGGGGGAAGAGGAGGTGGTGCTTACCCCCAGCCCTGCTTCTGTGGCTGGAGCCACCCTGCAGAGACGCATGGCACAGGGATCTGGACGTCACCCTGGCTCACTGTGCAGCTGGGCACCTAGGTCCGGGTGGCACAGTAGTCACTGCTGGTCTGAGGCTGTTCTCTTCCCCTCCTAGACTGCCTTGGAGCCCAAAAGCCAGGCCCCCCAAACTGAGGAACCTGAGCACTGGGGACGGCCCTGCCCCAGCCTCGGAACCCTGCTTGGGAGCCCAGCTGTTATGTTTGCTCCTACTGTCCCCCATCACCCATTCTCATCTCCCCTTGATAGGCACCACGGCAACCCTCATTGCCCCCAGGCATCGTGTGGGTATGCTGGGGACTACGCCCTTCCCCGGCTTGCACAGTCTTGCAAAGACCTGCCTGCACCCCAGGGGTGACCTTGGCTGATCAAGAGCTCCACCTAGGCTACATATACCACCCACACACTGCATGCCTTGTGACACTGCCTGCAGTCATGAGGTAAACAGTACAGAGCTCCCCAGCATGCACTCAGCAACCACCCCTTGCTGGAGCCGTCAGGAGGCAGGAGAAGAACCCGGCGCTCCCAGGGAAGGGGTAACTGGCTGGATTTGTGGTGAAAGAGGCACAGCGGGTAGAGAAGGCACTGGGGACAACTTGGCTGAAAGGTGAGTGACATCCCAGCATATTCTTGGACAGCCAAGGGCTGCAGGTTAAGGACCAGCTTGCCTGGGGGTGGCTCCTTTGGGACTTTGACATTCACAGAGGTGTTTGGGCCTTTGTAACGGGGGGCTGAAATGTTTACAGTGAGAAGCAAGTTCAGACCAGTATCATGGAAATATTACCAAGGAATTGTAAATGGAATGAGTCTTGTGAAGATGCAATAGGAGAATATGAAGTTTCCTAACTTCTAGGTAAGAAGACCGCTAGGGAGCTCCCTCTAAACGCTTCCTCGAGGCTCCAGACAGAGGCTGGATTTGGCCTGGAGAGACCCGTGCAATATCGGAGACATCTCTGGTCGCACCTTGGATCAGCCTTCCTGTTTCTACTCCAGGTCTTCAATGCCCAAGAATCCTTACCTCAGCTCTCTTGGATGCACAAATTAGATCCGGAAGCCACCAGTGCCCCCCCCACCTGGCTATAAGCGGGTCTTGACCCCTGGCTTTAGCTCACTTGGGGACCAGCAGCCCCTCCCGGAGATACTGGTGGCCCCGCAGCCACCCAAACCAGCCACTTGGGTCTTTCCCTCTCAGCACTCCCTCCCGGGCGTCCATTCTTTGACCAAATGTTTTTGATTTTGCAGGAAGTCGAGCAAGGGGCTAATCTGAGTTTAATTTTTGAAGCAAGGCCTTTGATTTAATACTTATTCATTTAAGTAATTAATACCTCTGAGTCCAGAGTCAGAATACATCTCAGTTTAGCTTGTCTCTCTCCTCATATGCAAAGACAGACCTCACAGCACTCAGTACAAACCATTAATTTATACCCACTGGGACATTCCAAGGGCCCTGAAAGTTACCCAGGATGGCTCTGCAAAGTCCTGCGTCGTAGCTGATGAAATCCTATTATAATGTGTTCCTATTCCCAGGCCTAGCAAGGATTCCGTTCACTACCCTGGTCCTCTTGTATGTATAGAATATTCTGGGCTTTGAGACATTTCCTTTCTCAAACCTGGGTTTCATTCATTCAACCAACATTGCATAGGCACTGTCCACCCAGCACAAGGCAGGGAATCCTACAGGAACAACTCTTGTCTTGAAAGAGAACATTCACAGGCATAAGGTCTGTGTCAATAAGCAATGACTGAGTCCAGATGGGGAAAGCACCCCAGGGTGGGGACATTCAGAGTCCACATGGGGAAAGAGGAGCCACTGTGGACCTTGGAGGGCAGGGAAATGGAAGGCAGAGAGGAGGGCAACAGCCAAGCAGAGGGCGGGGGTGGGAAGAGGAGGTGCAGTGGTCTCGAAACCCACCTGGGAAATGGTATTCGGAGAGACCGGGAGGGATTTTTGCAGGCCAGGCCTGTGGGAAACGTTTTTCCTTTCTTTTCCTCCCCTCACTCCTCCTTCTCTTTGTCCTCCTCTTTCTCCTTCTTCTTTTTAATAAAGCACAGATGAATTTACTCTGCTGTGTGATGCCTCAGGCAAATGCCCACAAGCACACCTCTCCAAGCAGTTTACTGTCAGGCTGGGTGTCCCACCACCCCAGGGTCAGCACAGGGCCACGATGCGGGATCCTAGAACCCTGAGTCTGTGTTCCACGTGCCGTATGGGGGCTATGGTGATCCCAGCTCTTTTTTCTCAAGGGAGAAACTGAGTCCTGGAGACAGGGCTGTCTCTAGGCAGGTGTGTACCCTGTGGCACCACCTCCGCTGGCAAACTGCATCTTGCCTGGCTCTCAGAGATTTTGTTCAGAGACTAATGTCAATATGTGACCAAATTGGACTTAAATATTTAAAAGAAAAAAGGGGCCCACCCCACAGCCCCCCATGCTACTGAAGGGAGGCCCTTCCTGGGGTCCACACTGGGACATACCCAAGGGCAGTTTTGCAAGGGAGAAGAGAGCTGCTTGGTCATATGGATGCAGTGGTCCCCACAATGGGCCACGGAGATGCAAGGACAGATGCTGGGCAGGGCTGGGAGCCTGGCAGTTCTTCCTAGTCGCACTGGATACTGAAGAGCTGCTGTCACAGGCCACTGCAGCAAAAAGGGCATCTGTGCCCTTGGCAGCTCTCAGGGCATATTGGGGGACCTTTTCCCCCAACACAGGATACAAAAGAGGGACGGTGAGAGTGCATGACCATGCAGGGACCCGAAGAGTTCCTCCAGCTGGACATGAAGAAGGCTGACGGCTTGGGGACTTCCAGGATCCAGGCAAGCTGCCCCACAGGGTCCCTGGGACCTCAAGGCCAGGACTTTCACCTCATTCGGCCTCTGATGCACAAGCCCCAGCTTGCAGAGCGCACATGAAAGTGTTCACAGCACAACTAACATGAAACTTCTCGGAGGTGGGCCGGTGCCAACTGCTGCCACCTGGGTCAACAGCGGACAGATGTCGCTCATCTCAGCTCTCACCTGAGCTCCACACGGAGCTTCAGAGCCTCTGCAATGGGGGTGATTCCAGTGTGAGCCTGAACCTCCATCCAGAACTTCTAAAAGGATTCGTCAGCCCCAGAGGGCTTGGGGACTCAGCCCTTGGCTTCCTGCTCACAGGTCTGTAAGTGATCCACGCGCCCCGGACCACTCGCTGGAGACCCCCAGAGTGCAGAAACATGGGCAGTCTGGAGGGCTTCCTGGAGGAAGGGGCACTGGAGGACTGCAGCAGGCTGCCCACTGGGTCCAGAGGGTTTGCACCCCTGTGGCGACAAAAGTACAGAGAAGTAACTCCTGATTAAAATGAATTCAGGCTGATGGGATCGTCTGTTCATCTGAGGCTTGGAACCTGGTCTGGATACCGGCTCTGCCACTTCTTAACTGGTCACTTTGAGCAGGTCAGTTAACCCCTCTGAGCCTATGTTTCTTCAGCATGACACAGGATGACCCTGGAACCCACGTTGGGTGACAGTGGGAAGGACTGAGTGAAACTCAGAGATGCTCAGACCTGGACCGGGCTGATCCGGTCTGAGGCGACAAGCCCCGGCCAGTCACCAGGCAGCTTTGTGCTCTAGCAGGTCCCAAGCCCAAGTCTGGGGCCCCAGTGGGCACCACACAGACCAGGCCCCCAGGAGCTCCTCGTGGAGAGGGGAAGGGGCGAGGCAAGAAGACAGACGATGCCTGTGCAGGCAGGAGGACATCCGGGCACCTAGTGGAGCCACCACCAGACCCTGGCCTCACCACCTCTTCCTCCTGGGCACTGGCCTCCAGCTGGGGGTTAGCTGGGAGAGAACTGGGAGGGGACAGCTAAGGGCAGAAGTCGGATAGTACTGCCTCCCGTACTGCAGAAACACGCAGACGGCCACTCTGACACACATAAACACACATATCGCAGAGTACATCTGCACACACAGGGGAGACCTCCACGCAGCCATGCGTCCCCGCGCTCGCCAAGCGCGGCCACACACGCATGCTCATGGGGGCACTGAGTCGCACACAGGATGTACCTGGGGCTGTGCCTCGTGGTTGCAACAAACAAAACCCCACAACCAGCGCCATCTTGTGGTGGCAAGGGGCCAAGCTGAGCCGGGTAGCCCTCTTCTAGAGGCGGTGGGGGGGGGGTCCGCTGTTGGAGCAGCGATTCTGTCCCGGAGGGAGGGAGGTGGGTTGACTCTGTGACACCAGCTGTGGCCCAGGCAGCACTAGAAGCTCTGGGCAGCGCTCAGCCACACCCTTACCGGGGAGAGGTCCGTGTGCAATGGACCCGTATCCCTTCCCACCCCACTGCCACATGCAGGCTGGCCTGGGGTCCCTTGGGCAGAGCCTCCTTCCCTCCCTGGCCTTTCTTTGCCTCATTCCTGAAACACAACCATTCCAGCTCCTACCCGTGACTGGGCCCGCCACATCTGCTCTGAGGTGAGCCCCGAACACGTGGGACGGCCTCTGCGTCAGGCCGGAAGTCACAGCCACCTGGGGTCTCCACTGGGCCAGTCCAGAGATTACCTGGGACCAGCCACCTTCCTGACCAGAGCGCCTTCCTGGCCCAGGCTCACAGCCCCCCAGGCCTTCCAACAGTGCATTTGCAGCCTAACCGGATCCCGGGGGATCTGGCAGCCCCACCCTGCCTCTTCTGGCCACCCTTGCGTCTAGGACATCCTTAGCCTCAAAGCAGGGACCGAGTCCTCCTTGCTATTCCCAGCCTCAACCTCCAGGGTTCAGAGCTCGGAACTGCCCTGTGGCTGACTGAGCAAGATACGTTATAGGGGAGGGAAATCCAGGTGTGGAATTTCTCTTGCCTACTGATCAGACTACTTGCCTGCCTGGAGGGAGTTAGGACCAGCTCCAAGACAGAATGTGGGGTCAGATCCTGGTTAGGTGGCCTGCAGCAAGTCACACATCCCCCCTGAACCTCAATGAACTCATCTGTAAAACGGGATCAGTAATAGGATTTACGGCAGAGTTGTAGGGTTAGAGCAAATGTATCTATGCCAAGCACCTGGTCCACAGGAAGCCCCTGGTGGGCATCAGAGATGTTGGCTTTGCGCCTTTGCTTGAGCCCCCCATTCCCATTCTAAACCCAATTTACTTTCCAGGGTTTGAGAAGGGGACCGCTCAGAGAGGACAAAAGGTGGAGGCTGGGGCTTCTGTGGCTCTTCAGTGGACCTGGGGTGCCACCAGGGACCTGTTTCAAAGACTCAGCTTCATGCATTTCCATAATTCGCTCCACACCAATTAGTCTTTCACTGTTGATAGAGCGCTGGTTGAATTCCCTCCCTGGGAGAACCGCCATTCCAAGCACTGAGGGGTTTCCTTGGGGCTGGCATGATGTTAATTTCCCTTGAGTCCTGTGGAAAGAGGTTTCAGAATAAGACGTGAGCCTGGCAGGAACCTGACATCTGAAAGAGCCCCCGCCCGGGGAGGAGGGTTGTGACATTCGCTAATTGCCAAAGTAGCTCTAATGTGAGCTGGGAAAGGAAGGACCGTTCCACCTCCCCTAAGACGGTGGGGGGACAGGGCCACTTTCGGCCTGAGATTCACCTACAGGGACGTCATCCTTGGCCTTCTATAAATAGCTTTTCTGCATCTCAGAAGGGAAATAAAGGGGAGTGGGGGAAATCAGAGTGATGGTAGGGGCTGGGGCAAATTGGCCATAGCCAGGGACAAGGTCCACTCTGGGTTAGGCACCTGCCCAAGTCCCGTGACAGACCCTATTCTCCACGCTCCACTGGTTTTGTCTGAAGGTACCCTTGTTTGAGGGTACACGGCCCATTTTAGGGGCCTCAGAACCAAACCTTCAGAGCTTCTGAAGGGTCCTTCCCAGGAGCCATTGTAGGTCTTCCTGTGGCCTGCCGCCCAGGGGCCTTATGGAAAGCGGCCCCTCCCTTCTCCCCCCACAGGCCTCCTCCATGCCCAGCGTTAGAGGCCAGTGCCCTGCTCTGAGGCAGCCAGGGTGTGGGGGGTGTCCTGATGGTGCCCAGCCCCTCTGGCTCCCAGATAATTCCCTCTCCATGAGGTGGGCAGCCCCTGAGCCTTGCTCTGGAAAGCTGGAGTCCTCACGGCAGGAGTCTAATTGTCTATGGGAAGTACCTCCAGCTCCTTACACAGCCTAAGGAAAAGGAAACTCAAGGAATAGAACAGAGAGCGCACACGGACCTGCCAGGAACCCACTGTGGACATCTTTGTGCTCTATCCCGATCTAACCTGACACCCCTGTTGGGGTGACCAGCAGAGCAACGGCTGTACTAGTTTCAGACACAGTGACCCTCCCCAAGCACCTCCTGTGTACCAAGCTTTTTGTGATACATGTTGTCTTACAGAATCTTCTGGAATCTTCTCAACAGTCTGACATGAAGCAGGTTCTGTTATGGCCCCTACTTTATACAAACCAAAGTTCTGAGAGTCTCCGCATTCCTCCTAAGGTTACTTAGGGGCCACCCACTGAAACCACGAGCCATTTACTTTGGGCTAAAGTCCTCAGATGGAGACACCCACTCTTGTCCCCACTTCCTCCCTCAGCCCTGCACCCAGACCCCAAGCCTCCCTGTAAGCAGAGAGAGTTCAAGCTGATAACAACCCAAGAGCAATCACATAATAGCAGCTCCTAATTGTTCCATCTGGAACAGATGATAAACCACCAGCTCTCACCAAAGCCCCTGTTCCTCATCACTTCCTGCCGGCCAATGACCCAGCAGGCGCCATCTTGACTCAGTGCCTAACGCCTGGCACCCTGGAGGACTAGGTCAGGGGCCTTCCAGGAAGGTGACGCCTCCATGGAGGTGAATGACTCTGTATGGGTCATCTTTCCTGCCTTACCCAACAGGAATGCCGTTCTTTATCTCGGGCAAGGAGCTTTTCAGAATCACACCCGCTACCATAAACGGTGGCCTTTGTGTACCCAGAATTGCTGCCTCATGCAGTAGAGATCACTAACCTGGTTTGTTTACTTATTGAGAGTATTTTTAGATCACTCTCTGTTGCCCCAGAGCTCACCGACTTTCCTTTGTCATCTCGAATGCTGGGGTTACTGAGATCAAGCTTCCAGCAGGGACAACCTGTGACAGATGTCACTGAGCCCTTGAGGGCGAAGTCTGTGTGTCAACCCAGGCCTGACTGGGAGCAATGATCGAGACGTTCATGCAGGATTCGTGAGAGATCCAGGTCCCAGAGGGAAAGGGATCAGCACTATTGGGTCACCCAGCGGTGCTGACTCTAGGGTGTATGGTCCCACTGGAGACCCTGTGTGAGGCCCCAACATTTTGGAGATAGGGTATGTCCCACCCCCATCTTTCAGATAAGACTCCTGGCTTCTTCCATGTTCTATGATCCAGGACCCCATTTGGCCCCTTAGTATCACCCTGCCTCAGTTTCCATATCTGTAAAATGGGGCTAAAACAGGGTAAGCTTGTTCTGAGGTGTGAATGAAACATGCACATGCTCTTCAAGGGATAGAGATGATTCTGAGCATTGCCCTTGTCAGTTCCTGCAAAGGTATGTCACTTAGGGTCTGGTGCTGGCAGATGACCCCCCCCAAGGGGTAAGGAAGGTGGTGAAGCTTATCCAGGCACCATGATCTTGTCTGGGGCTAGGAAGAGACAGCAGCAGGACCCAGCAGGAGAGGGGACAGTGCAAGTCAGGACGGCCACAGCCTCACAAAGAGCAGGCCCCCTCCCCTTTCCCCACTCAGGGCCTGGCAGGAAGGGAGCCAGCCTTGGTCTCCGCAGTTCTGATCTGTTGGTGGCAGCTTCTAGGCTTCCCCGACCTGGAACCACCCAGAAGTTGGGAAGATGGGTGGCCTTGGAGTCTCCTGGGGCAGAAGAGTGCGGGTGGGGACAGGAGCTGCCTGCAACCTACACCGTGCCTTTCCATATTCGCCAGCGCACACTGCCATCAGCCACCCTCCGGCTCTGCAGCCGAGAGTGCTCTGCCTGGGTCAGGGGAGCCCGAGTTCCTGGGTTGGCCACTTTCTGCTGTGTCAGGCACATGGACGTGGCCAAGGAGCAAGGCAGAGTCACAGCAGAGGTGAAAAGTCCCCGGCAGGGTTGGGCTGAGTTGGGTCAATAACTCTGAAGCCAGCACGTGACAGTAAGTGGCAGATGCTGCAATCTGGCCAAAGCCACCAGATACCCTTGGAGAAAGTCCACCCTGGGCTGGGAATTTAGCTCAGTGGCTTAAGCGCCTGCCTGGCAAGTGCAAGGTCCTGAGTTCGATTCCCGGTACCAAAAAAAAAAAAAAAAGAGAAAGTCCACCCAGAGAAGGCAAGTTTGGAGGAAACGGCTGCAACCCGTCCCTCCAGGATCTGGTCTCTAGGAGCCAGAAGCACTGGCCACCACCCAGCCATGTGCCCTTGATTGAGTCTGAGCAGCCAGGAGAAGACAAGTCTGAAAATGTCGCTGTCTCTTTCCACGGGGACCCCACCACTCCCACTTCTGTAGCACGGAGGCTTCGTCCTTGATTTTACGCTAATAATCAAGGGGCGCTTTAGGCCATCAAGGCTGGGGGAAAATTGAATTTTTTTGCAAATGGAAGAACAATTCCCTTAAGATGTTCACACTTCATTTCAGATTCATGTGGATCCATCTCCGAGCTGGAGTCCGTGCCACGCATCCTAGCCAGGGTGTCTTATCTGGTCCGGACACTATACCCCTGGACGGTGGGCCCTGCCCTCTGAGCATGAGTTCTTTGAAAATCCCATGAAAGTTACAAACCTCTACTTGTAACAGGGAAACAGGCTTGTGCATGCGATGCTGATTTCCGATCATATCAAGGGTCAGCAGAGCGCAGGTGTTGGTAGGGTGAATACTGGACTCACAGCAGGGCCACGTGGTCTATGACAGGGAGACATCAGGGCACCTTCCTTACCATCCCCATCCCCTCTGACAGTCCCCAAGTCCTCGGTCTGAATGCCAGGTGGCTGCCTGCTTGCCCCCATCCCCACAGTCGGTGCCACCTCTTACCTGGATTATTAAGCTGCTCTGCCCACCGTTGTCCCTCCTGACTTTGCCCCAGATCCGTGGTCTTCATGTTGGCCAAAAGGATCATGTCCCTTCCTGCCCAAGCTCGGCGCTAGCCCTCAGCTGAGGTCACTGTCCAGGAGGCAGCTCTACTTACCTGCTTCTACAGTGCCCAGGTGAGACCTGCCCGTGCAGCGTGACAATGGACACAGCAGGCCCCCACGGCTGCCCCTCACTGTGCCTGGCTCCCCATGCCTCCCCCACCAGCCTTCGTCCTCACCTGGTGTCCATCCCTGGGGTGGACTGAAGGCGTTTATTCCTCCAGCAAGGTCTGGCAGTCCCACGTGAGCCACCCAGCTCTCAGTCCCATGTGCACAGAGGTGGGGTGGGTGTCACTGCACAGAGAGACCTCAGGATGTAGGTGTCATGGAGCTGTCAAAACTGAGCCACCTCGGGAGGTCCCAGGCAGCTAATCAGGCAGAACCTGGTCCTGGACGGGTGACACTCAGCTGCAGGGTTTCTGACACAGCTCACTTATTGCAATGGTTCACTTTACCTGTTTACACTTGACCAGGCTTTGGTGCCAGGCTTGTGAAATCTTAGTCGAGGTGTTGCTGCAGTTGGTTGACTTTAAACCAAAGAGACTTTTCTTGATAGTGAGGATGGAGTCCATCCAATCCCTGGCAGGTTTTATAAGCCAAGAGCTGAGGTTCCCCAGAAGAGGGAATTACCTTCAATCTGAAACAGAAATTCTGCCTCAGTTTCCACACTGCCAGTCAGCCCTACCGATTTAAAACCTGTCAGATCCCATAGCTATGTGAACCAATTCCTTCAAATAAATGCTCTGTTTCTTTGGGAATCCTCATACTCATGTCTAATGCCGTCTTGACTATAGACCTTCGCATGCAAAAACCTTTGGGTTGCTTTGCCCTTTGTAAGGAAGAACGTTCTGGTTCCTAAGCCATTTATCCTGTTGCTGGGCCTCTCTTGCACAATTTGCACTGTCTTCAGGGTGCTATCTGTCCTAGGCTTGGAGCCCGGTGGGTGAACTACACAGACCTGGTCCCTGTTCCTCAGAGCCCACCACCCAGGGGACCGCCTGCCATCAGGGCACAGACCTCATCTTCCTCCTCGCCTCTTTCCCATCCAGGCCTGCTTCTGCCACATCCTTTCCTGCAAACTCCCGGGGAGCCTGTGTCCTGCCCTGGTGACCCAGCAGGCATTGCAGAGTGCAATCAGATCTCTCCGGGGAATGAGTGAGTGGTCTTGCAACTTAGTCTATCAATGAGTTTATCAGCATAGAGTACTCCACACTTAGAAAACTCACCGAGAAATAACCTTTCACTTCTCTGACTGTCCCGGCACAGATGAGCGAATCAGGCACATTTTCTACATGACGCTCCAGCAAGCCAGTGGGTCCTGCCTGCCGGGGATTTCATGGCCAGATGTATGGTTCAAGGTCTCCAGCAGTCCCCTACTGAACTGTTACGGTTTTGATTTAAATGTCCCCCCAAAGTTGTGTGTGTTCAGAGGTGGGGATTCTACCAGATAATTGTTATAAAAGAACAAGGCCAACTCATCCCCAGCGTCTCTCTAGCTCCTCATTCATCACTGTATGTGACCCCTCCCTTGCATGCCCTCCCATCATGCCACCTGCCCCGTGACACAGACAGGAGACCCTCAGCTGGGGCACTCCAAGCGCCAGGGCATGGGCGGTCCAGACCTTCAGCACCCTGGCAACTATCTTTTGACCTGCAGCCGTTGCACTGGGCACCGAACAGGTCTTTACGATTCTAGTGTGCACCTCCCACATGCCCGAGGATGCCAGGTATCTTCCCACGAGTTTTCCTGCTACCTTTCTATCTTCCGGATTGAAGCACCTTCTCACATACACAGCCCATGGGTAAAATCAAGTTGTTCGTTTTCCTCTTTTTGCTGTGCGTACTCTGCTACAAGCCCTCCTTTGGATGTATGACTTGCAAAAATATTTTCCCCCAGCTTGAGATCTGTCCTTTCATTCTCTTAACAGAAACGTCTTTGAGTGATCAGGCATTGTAAAATAAACCTCAGGCCACGTAGTGGTGATTTTTGCTCCGGCAGTTGGTCATCTCTTGAAGCTGTTCAGGCGCAGGAAACGTGTAGCATGCTTACTCACAGACAGGTTATTTCTGGGCTTACTGTCCCTTTATCTGGAGTGATAATTCCATCTGATGTCATATCGTTTTTCCTGGGAAAAGTCCTTTGACATTTATGGGAATGTGAGTTGGCTGGTGACGGGTTCATTCAGCTTTTCTCTATCTGGTAAAGTGCTTATTTCCTCTACTTTCTTAGGTAGAGAATGCTAGGCCATCCGCATTTGCCTTAAGAGTGTTGTCGCCTTGTCTTGTCTGATGAAAAGTCTGCTGTTTTTGCTGCTCTGTACATGTCTTTTTTCTCCATCCATTTCTAAGATGTTTTCTTTATCTGTGATTCGCAGAAATGGAATTTGGCATAATTTTCTTCTTGTGTTTTATGCTTGGAGTTCATTTAGCTTCTTCAATGTGTGACTATATAATTTCTATCATATGTGAAAATATTTGGTCATTGTTTCTTCAAATATTTTTTTTATTCCAAACCCTCACTTGCAAGGACTCCAAGTACATATATAGTGTACGCTCAGATAACACAGGGCATACCACACACATGCACACATAGCTACCCCATAGATCAGTGCTCTATTTTTTCTTTCATTTATTTCTCTGTGCATTCCATGTCTGATAGTGGCTATTGCTACATCTTCAAATTCACTGCTCTTCTCTTCAACATCCAACCCGCTGATTCCAAGAGTATCCTCCTCTCAAACACCGTCATCGTCCCTCTGAGAAGCTGATGTGGGCATTTATGGGAAGCAGCCTCTGAAACAGCAGCAGCCCAGCTCCTGGTCCACGCATCCCGGTGTAAGGCACCCCCCAAGTCCCAGAATACTTTGCTTCTCTGAATAAAACAAGGCAAAATGAATGGTGACCACCTTCAAGGGGAGGTAGCAGTAAGGCTGGAATGTCCTGTCTGTCCCTTCCTGTCCCTTTCTCTTGGGCTGCCCCAAGGGAAGGCTGCTAGCCGGGACCAAGAGTGATTTCTGCCCAGCTCGCAGTCAAAGAGACCTGCGGTCCTCCAGCAGCCACCTGAGCAGCCTGGAACTAATTCCGAACCCAGCGCAGCCCTGAGAGGACCCCAGGCTCTGCGAAGATCCTGTGTCAGCTATGCCAGCTGAGCCACACCAAGTTCCCGCCACAGAGATTCTGCTATATTAATGTTAGAAGCCACTAAAGTTTAGGTAACGTGCTACTTAGCGGAGGTAACAAATAATCTTTTCCCTTTTATTGTCCCTATTTAACATATCCAATCTTTCCTGTAGTTTCGTTGTTGTTATTGTTGTTTTTGAAATTTATAAACCAGGCATCATGGTGCATACTTGTAATCCCAGCACTCTGCAAAGTTTGGGCAGAAGGATCCCAAGTTTGAACTCAGATTGAGCAATTTAGCGATTTAGCAAGACCTAGACTCAAAATTTGAAAACAGGTGGGACATAGCTCAATGCGAATGTAATGCAATTCCCTGGGTTCGATTCCCAGTACCACAAAAACAATCCAAAAATACATGAGATGAATTCGCCTCACTGTTCTGTTTAGTGTCTGTTGTTGTTTTGGATTTTTTTTTTTTTTTTGTACCAGGAATATAACTCAGGACCTTGCCAGGCAGGTGCTTGCGCTGCTGAGCTAAATCCCTGGCCCCTCGACTCACTGTTTTAATATCCTTTCTTGCTGATTATATTTCTGTTTCCAATCTGGGTCTGCTTCAATTGATCAACTCGTTCTTGTCTTTCTGGGCCAGCTTGCTGGCTGGCAATTTTTGGTTGGATACCAGATGTGAATTTCGTGTCATTAGGAACTGGATGTTTTTAAATTTCTATGGATACTCTACGAGGGCAGTGAAGCTACCCACCATTAGGTAGCTTTCAAACATTTTGGGGCTTGTATTTAGAGCTTTAGGATGGGACAGAGACTCACCTGAGCAATAGTGAGGGGAGGTATGTCCATTACTCTGTCCCCAACTTTTTTTTTTTTTCTGTCCCCAACTTTGTGATCTGTGAGCCTTTCCTGCCTGGCCTAGGCAAACAGCATCATTTCTGACATTCACCCCGGGAGCTCTTCCTCTGGCTATGGACCATTCCCTCACACACGGATCAGATCTCCGCTGAACCCTCCAGGGGGACACGCTGCAGAGAGTAAGATGCCAGCACAATAATGTCGCTGAGGCCCAGGGTTTTCAGGATCTGCCTGTATCACTAGTGGGAGCCTCCAGGTATGCACCCGCTGCTGTGAGTCACCTGTCCACTCTCTCCGGGGGGCTGACCCCCAGATGCTGCCTCCTCCCCTGTCTGCCTGC
>PVJX010031119.1:0-21458 GCA_004027295.1 Dolichotis patagonum
GAATGCAACATATACATGAACAAAACATGAAAAAATGTCCCATTAAAGAAGTATCACAACCTTAGAATTATCATCATTTTTAACAAAACTATATAAGAGACAAAGCAATTATAAGCAATGGGCAAAGGCGAAGCACAAGCAGTGATAAACAGTGGGCAAAGGCAAGGCAAAATTTGATTCATAAAAATTTGTTACCTAAACAAATCTCAGTCTAGAGTTTATGAAACAAAAGCACTCTTACCTGTATCCAATGATCTTGGTGGAAGACTTCTAAATAATATTGGGGAAGAAACTCCCAACTTTCTAGATGTATGATACATGTTTGTGTTCTCTAAAATTGAAGAGTGAATTTTAGGAGCAATGGAGGTTAAGAGCAGAATACATTTTTTAAGAGAAAGAAAACTTCTGCCTGAGAGAGAGACAGACAGGGTTCCATGTGGTTTGCTAAAGACTCTTGTGTTTTCTTGGGATTTTTATAGAGTAAAACTAAGAGGTGAGGCAGGTCCAAGGAGGTAAAAAATGGCAACTCACAAAGTGGGCATGAGGTGGGAAAGAAATATGCTCAATCAGTAAGATTACAAGTGTACTCACTCAGGTAAAATTGATTAAATTGAGGTCAAATGGGGAGGTGAGTTACGTAGCAAATGGGCGTGAATACCGAATAGCGTCTTTGCTGGTAAGGATTTGGGTTTGTGGCTCCTACTGACTTCCTCAAGGTGATTGATACCTATTTAGAATATTAACTCCCCATGTTTATCCTTAGTGTGTGGTTGCATTTGTTTTGTTTTTTGTCTTGAGACCTGGCCCACTGTGGGAGGTGTCTGTCTCCTCAAGGTTGCAGGATAACTGGTCTTCTGCACTGGCTCCTTTAAGGACATAGCCCTATCTAACTGCCTATAGTATCTCTAATTAACTCAGCTGTCTATAACAAAACTACATCAACTGTAGAATATTTAGGCATATCTAAGTATCATGATACAATTTTATAACAGTAACATAAACAGAAATGTGAAAAGTTTATCATCATATATGTCTCTAGTCTACAGGCCATCAGTAGAATAAAATATTTTAAAATTTTTTTATGTTTTAGAAAGCCTGCCCACTTGGAAAACACAAATGCATTTAAGGTTAGCAATAATTAACATCATAGTTACACAGAAATCTCTCTATATATGTATTTAGTTTTTTAATCTTAAGGCAAAATTTAAAATTTTTCAACAGGTTTACATGGTGCAACTGTACTGACAAGAGTTAAGGAATATCACTAGAACTCTTACAAGCTTAGGGAACAGTGTTAATGATCACATATAGGTTTATTACAAAATATCTAAGTGTATGTCTTTTTCTGGGGGGGGCACCAGGGATAGAACTCATGACCGTGAATTTGCCAGGCAGGTGTTTATGCTCCTGAGCTAAATCCTCAGCCTTGTATCTCATTTTTGCAATAAAAAATGTTTGTTTAATTAAAGCCAATAGGTGTAGATCAATTTTTAAATGACAATAGCAAATTTTTAAAATGTCAAAAATTTTGAGCATTTTGCATGTCTAAGATCTAGGTATAAGATAAATTGTATAAAACAGCAGTTATTAGTTTCTTCATAAAACTTAAATTCAAAGCTTAATTTTATAGCTTATTTTTTCTTTAGATGGATATATATCTTTAGTCTTGGTAATATATGGGATTTGTTAAAACATGATAGTATAGTTTATTTGACTAATCATAACCTGATTATTCAGGACAATTTATAAATATTTGACTAATCACAACCTGATTATTCAGGACAATTTATAAATATTTGACTAATCACAACCTGATTATTCAGAACAATTTATAAGTTAACATAAATAATCCTTAACTTCTAAAACTTAGTGTTTTCAGTCATTAAAAACCTAACAATGAAAAACATAAATTATCTTAATAAAATATAAAACCTTTTAAAAATCTAGTTTAACAATGAGCATTTTAATATCTTTAAAAAATTTCTTGTTTTAGGCATATTTTAACCTTTTAATTATAGCAAACTTAGTTATATACATTACATATATAATATACTATATATTACATATATTATGTTTATAATAATATATATAGCCAACTTAGTTATTATATTACACATATAATACAAACTACACTATGGGGAAGGAAAGTGCTCTAAAGGGTATAATGGTATGTATAGTGTGTAAGATAGATGACCATATTACTGAATTTCTGTTGGATCATTGAACAGAAGGGTTTGTCAATGTTTAAGTCTCTAGCCACTAGTTTTGCTTTGATTTTGTGAGTTTCGTAACTGTTTTTAAGATGACAATGGGTAATGTATCAACTAGTGATTTTTATGATGCTATTTTTTTGAATTCTGTATTGTTCTACCTTTTTTCTGTTTTTCTATGTTTTTTAAATTTTATTTCTTTCTTTGAAAAAAAGATAACAATATGCAATATAGCAACCATTATTAAATTTCTTTCATTTCTGTTTTGAAAACCTATATTGTTACTGTTTTGGGTTTGTTGCTGTTGTTTATCTCTTTTGCTTTTTGTTTTTCTTTTCTGACTTCTTTTTTCTCTTAGAAATAAAAAAAGGAAAAAATCCACAGAATTTCAAAACAACGTAGTAGGAAATTAACACTAGTTAATATATTTCATATTGTTATCTTAAAAGTAGTTTCTCAGATTATACACATAGGCATGAAAAAATGATCAATGAAAACACAAACTGTTCTTTTGATAAACTAACAAAGACAAATAATAATCTATCTTGTAAATGTGTACACACACACATATATACATATACATAGATACATGTAACTCTTGCCCCCCTTTTTTTTTTTTTGGTACTGGGGATTGAACTCACACCTTTCACTTGGCCAGGCAGGTGCTTATGCCATTGAGCTAAATCCCCAGCCTCCCTTCTTTCTTTTATTCTTTCCCTTATCCCAGTTGTTATTTCCTTTTGAGCACTTTCTTTCTCTTACATTTTCACAGTATCTATTGTGCATTTTGGATCTTATTTACTCTTTCAATTTTTTTTGCACTAGGGAGGCAATACAATATTTATAAATATGAGAGAATATCCTTCACTACTCTCTGTAGGGTTGGTTTGGTGGTCATGAACTCCTTCAGTTGTTCTTTATCATGGAAATATCTTATTTTTCCATCAATTTTGAAAGATAGCTTTCAGGTTAGATCAACCTGGGTTGGAAGTTGTTTTCTTTCAGGATTTGAAACACTTCAAACTCTTCTTGACTTGATGGCTTGTGTTGACAAGTGTGCCATGATTCTGATTGGTTTTCCTTTATAGGTGATCTGTTTCTTTTCTCTAACAGCTTTTAATATTCTGTTTATGTGCTGAATTTGTGGAATCATTACATATATATAGTTTTTAATAACATTTGTTAAGGAAGGGCTCAGTAAGACCTGGTAAACACTGGTGAAGGTACTCATCAGTGGGGAAAACTGAAGCAAACTGGTTTAGACAGGTGTGTTTTAGTCACAGAGGGGAGTTTTTTCTGGTAGAGTTTTTAGGCCCAAGAGCCCTCCCACTACTTAAGGGAACATTTTTTGAAAGCATTATTTTAACACTAGAAATTTAACTATTAGTGAACTCAAATAGCAATCTTAAATCTTTCTGTTCATTAATAATTTATTAACATATATTTAGTAAACCAAATATGTTATTTTTATAAGCCTTAAGAAGCTAAGAATACTTGAATTTACATTGAGCAACTGATGACTTAAATGTAGTTATGAACATTTATATAAGCATTAATTTTACTTTATTTATTTAATCATTGTAGCCATTGTTTTACAAGGCTCGTGGGACACAAGGCAGAGCACAATTAACATTTAAAGAATGTATTTGTATTTTTTTAACTAAGGAAAAATGCTGAAGTTATTATACAAGCATAACAATCATCATTGTATTTTTAGGATCAATTTTGTTATCTCAATTGGCTAACAACCTGGATGGAAACATATCCCCAGTTTGAAAGATTTTTATCAACCTGTTTAAGTTATGTGAACAAAAAGCATTTGGGGCATATATCACGAGTGTCTAGCTATTCATAAGTCAATTTAAGTAGAATTTTTAGAGGATAATGTATAGCTGAAAGTTAACACCCCAAATCACACATATTAACCTAAATCCTGTATAATATTCTTGTTATTTTATGGCCTTTATTGTAAGCCCTCTCTACATGACAAGCCTATCAGCCCTCATCCTGTAATGTTTTGAGTTTGGCTAGGCCCCCAAAACCTGTGTAATTCAATTTGTATTGGGAAGTCCTAACTTAACAGAGCCAGAAGTCTATAAAGGCATAATAATGAAAATAAAAACAAATTGTTGAGCTAAAAAATATAACTATTCAAGTGAAGTAGCGCCAGGTATTTTAACCAACTATTAAAATAGATTAACAGCTGGATGGACAAGATAATATCAAGAACATGTAAAACTGCTATAATAAATTAAAGTGCACTTGTAGCTCTATTGTCAATGATGAATTATAATAATTTTTTTTATAGTTTAGGTTTATAACTATAAAAAGACTAGTCAGACTTTTTTTCTGGGGTTATCAAATAGTTCTTTTTTATGTAAATCACAGCAGTATCTTTTTTTTTTTAGTACTTTAAAGCTATTCTACATAACTTTTCTGTTAGTTAACACTGTAGACTTATAACCAATATGAATTTTAAGGGCAAAAAAAACAAAAGCACTGAGGTCTTATCTTTTTTACTCCGTAATTTATATTTGCAGAAAAATCATCTTTTAAAAAACTTTTGTCTCAAATTGGTCTCAAGTTTATAAACTATAACCTGAAAGTAATGTTTTGGGGACAGTGTTATCTATAATTATCTATAATCATATAAAATTCACTATATGTCATTAAAATCTCTCTTGTGTAGTTCTGGAAAGCGATAGAGGGAAAAAAGGATCCTTCCCTGAGACTAAGCAATCAAGAATGCCTGCCTCATCTCGGGTTCCCACCATACATGACAGAAGAGCCCCAAAACTAGGTGTCCCCAATCTCGCCTCCTGCCAACAGGTGGGGCACAGGATGGGACTAGGCCACGTGCGCAACCAGTTTGATGCCAGGGCCAGCTGTGTGGACAGCCTCTCACAGTTTTTAGAACTAGAACTACCCAGGTGGCAGGTGTCCCCTGCTTTTATAGAAGCAGAAGGCCCAGGGATTGGTGGCTCTGCCTTGTTATTTGTCACTGACTAGTTCAGGTGTCCTTGCTAATCACACAAAAATCTGCTTTAATTGTTATCAACAGATGGAGAAAACAGGAAAAGAAGTTGTACTCAAAAGCTGGACTTTACTCAAAAATTCGCTCCGAAGGTCTTTATATTTGAGGACCTGAAACACACACAGGGAATTTACAGAGGGTCTGAAAAGTCCAGAGAGGTTACTTAACCATTGCAGATCACACATGGAGGAAAATACAGGCCCTGAGCCTTCCCTCCCCCTCACACTAGACTCACTCCCCAGCTCCCTGTCTCTGAGAGCTAACATCAGAAGAAAGTGGCAGGATTTGAGACAGAAAGAGAGAAGAAAGGAGGAAACTGACAGGCCCTTTGGCTGGGCTTCTCAGAGTTGAGGTTTCCACTTCTCCATGCCTCTTTTTAGGTCCAATCTGGGTCACCGAGATAAATGTCACCAGGCTGGGCCTGCGAGTCTCAGAGACTACAAATAAGGAACCTATCCCACTCTGTTGCTAGAATAAGTTTGTAGGTTTGCTGACTCCCATCATGCAAAAACATACGAGACGTCAGTAACAGGCAAGAAAAGGGTTGGACAGAGATACAGGATGCACTAGAAAGTGGAGGGTGAGCGCTCAGAGAAATGAGACACCTTATGAGGCGGAGTTTGGTATTTTTAAGGGGTGTGTTTATGATGGGTGGTCTAGGATGCATATTTTTATTGACTATCATGAAAGCCATCTCTACATGTGCTTGAATTTGAGATCTGCTGCCCAACAATAATGCTGCTACCTGAGGAAGAAGGAGAACAATTTATAGGTTTTTTCCACTGGCTTACTCTGACTTTAAGACTTTTAGGATTTTTTTTTTTTTTTACTTTTAGTGAGTTTCCTAGAAATGCGGAGTAACTTTTGTGACTTGAAGTTGTAGGAATTTTTTTTAAGTACAATTTAAAAATCTTGATTTGTTGTCTCCTTTTTACCTTGTTTTTACTTTTTCTAACCTACCTCATTTTCACCAGCAATCATTTGTCCAGGTGCCTTCAGACTGTCATCACAGAAGATTTCCCACTGAAGGAAGGGAACTATTTTTTTTTTTATTTTAAAGGTGGTAAAACTATACATAACAACACAGAACAAAGCAGATCTGAAGAAAACAATGTGACACAGATTTCAAAGCAAGACAATAGGAGATCTATAGTGGCTACCATAATGTCTCTTGTTTTCTTCTAAATAGTTGTCTATATCTTCACAGACAATGAATTCATATAACACAAAATAGTATGAAATTGATCAGAATAGAGTAATAAAGGCATTACAGGCCTTCAAAACTAGACAACAGGAAAATCAACAATGGCTACCATAATGTCTCTTGTTCTCTTCAAAATAGCTGTCCATACCTTCATGTAATTTGAAATTAAACAACACAAAACAGACTAAAACCACTCTGAACAAAGATTGGATGCTGGATTTCATGGCATGACAATATGGAATCAGCAATGGATACTATAATGTCTCTTTTTCTTCAGAGTAGCTGTTCATATCATTATATATAATACACTCGATTCTTGTAAAATGTTTAGGAGAAGTTCTAGGCATGTATAAGTCTTTACATATATACCTATCCTTTCTTTAGTAGAGGGAAAAATAAAAAAACCAGACTATTAGAAAAATAAGAAACAAAAATGACAAATAAATAAAAATAGCAAAGAGCCTAAAACAATGACAATATAGGCCTAAAACAAGGTAGTAGGAACATAACTAAGGTTGCTATTTTACATAGTGATCTTCAAGAGTTGGAAGGGAACTATTTTTTCACATAAGTTCCCAGACACATCTTACTGTTATGAATAGAGAGGTGAAAAATTTAAGGGATTTTATGGTTTGGATATTAAAGTCCCCTAAAGCTCATGTGTTGAAAGTCTGGGCCTGAGCTGATGATGCTATGGGGCGGGGGCAGGAGCTCTGAAATGTGCGGCCAAGTTGGAAGAAGGTCACTGGGGCTGTAACCTGGAAGGATGTATTTTGTCCTCAGTCCCTTCCTCTTTCTCTGTGCCTCTGTTGCCATGAAGAGAGAGCTTTCCTCTCCTCTTCTGGTTCTCTTCAGGCAATGGAGCCAGCTCACCATGGACAGAAGTTCCTGAAATCATGAGGGACTTCATGGTTTAAAGTCATTCTTTAAACTGGTTCTCTCAGGTACTTTGTCTTGGTGACAGAAAGTTGATTCACCAGTATCAAGTTCAGGTTAAATTCCTCACTCATCCCTCAAAGTTATGCCAATCCTTACCCACTTCCGCCAATTAGAGACTTGTTTAAAAGGAGAAAACTTTCCTGGGAAGACAATGAGAGCAGAAGTGGGGAGACAAAGGCAAGTTGGTGTTGGTCAGGTGGGGAGACTAAGGAAATTTGCTCTGCTATCACAGTCCAGATACAACACAGCTCAGGGTGGGAGTTGGATGGGATGGGTGGACTGAGGGAAAGGGACCTGGAGGAATATTGATGTGAAGTGCACCTTTGGAAGGGCAGACCACAAGGGGGTTCCCTGGTGCACAGGGAGGGCAGGAGAAGCAGATAGGTAGATTGCATGGCGAGAGTGAGGGAATGAAAGAAGTGTTGGGCAGATGTCAAATCCCAGCAAGCCACGCTTGACTAGGAGAGTAACATTAGAGAGTCCACTAGAAACCTAAGATATCCAGCAGACAGTGTTTTGCTTAGTTACTGTGCCCATATTCATTGCTTAGTTACTGTGCCCATATTCATTGTATATCCATGCATTTTCTCAGGAGCCTTGCCTGCCACCTCCCATGGTAACATGTACCTCCATTAACCAGAATAAAGGGAATACCATTCTAGGGAGGAAAAGAATTGCTTGTTAAATTTGTAGTAAATGTATGAGAATGTCCCATGGCAGTGATGAGGGCAAACAAAAATAGAAATCCACATGTTGAATAAAACCAAAAACAGAAAGCTGCAATTTTTTTTTGGTAGAAACATATTTTTTTGTACTCATATATAGTCTTTTCACATAAGAATTTAAAACACTGATATGAAACTCATTTTTCCTATTCTGAGATAGAATATACTAAAATCACAAAGAGCTAGGACAATGTTGAGTATGAAAATTCTTTTTTGTACTCATAAAATTAGATTTCTTTACAAACACTGTTTTCTCGAACCCATACTGTAGGTCTTCTGTTTGGTGTGCTACACTCTTCTCAGAAGGGTAATCTTACCAATCTTTGCACTGTACAGGAATGTAGACATATATGAGTCAAAGTTTGTACCTCTATATTTCTTAAAAAATCATATGTTAGCATATCCATGTACTTAGTACTTCTTTAATATCCATGGATACTTGCATGGCACTTTTTTCACTCCAGTGTCCTAGCTATGTGAAATACAGTAGGGGTAGGCTAATGACTAAAAATGAAAATCACATGCAACAAACAACACAGATGATGGGACTTTGTTGGAGGAAATGCTTCTAAGCCCGATTCCATGAAAAGTCTCTATCAAGAGAAGTTCCTGATTATAAGCAACCAAAATAGAACAGTTTATTTGACCTGGAAATTGCCATCCCATAAAATCAATGTTGCCACTTTGCAGTAGTACCAGGGACAGCGGGTTTTAATGCCCCCTGGGGTCAGATGCTCCTGGACACTGGAATTTCTGTCACTACTAGCAACATTATTTATTTTGCAGCATTTTATTGAATCTCAGATCCCTATTCCAAGTTTTGAGTAGAATGTATGTAGCTGGCTTGATCAAAGTCCACATTAGTAACCAGTCTGCAAGAAAGGCTTCGAAAGTGTTTGAACATGCTGGCTTGTTTAATGACATATAGGGACTATCTCCTGCCTAGACATTTGTGATACAGAATTCACTACAGAGGAAGCAAGTTAATATCCCAGGCACTCAGTAAGATGATAAATGTCTATTGTAGGCCTTACTATCACTGTGCTAGGCATAATAATAGTGCATTTTCATTTTGATTTTGTAAAAAGAGTGCAAATATTTTTTGCCATTGAACTTTCTGATGAATGAGATTCTTAACAAATAATTTTTTGTAGTTTTTTTTTAAAAAGTAAGAAAAAGGAAGCCACAAAATATTTGCTTTCTTTTTCCTCTCCCGCCACCTAAATTCCAACCAATAAACTCAACTGACCTTGAGTGCCGCATCTTCTCTACAGTACCTCTTGGTGCTAAACCATGCTCTCTTGCCATCTACTTCTTACCTCTGGGAAAAAATAATTGCTCTAATAAATTATTCATAGTTCTTGCTATTATTACAATTTTACATCGCCTTCTGTTTCAAGTAAAGGAGTATCACTCTAGATCCATCTCCTTACTTGTAAAATAAGTTTCTTTATTTGTAAAATGGAAATGTAATTGTTAACCTTACATAGCTATTAGAATATTCAGTAAGATACTATTTAGAAAGCATTTATGCATAATACCCAAGATTCCTGAGCTTTCCAAGTTGATGGTGAATATTATGTTTTTATTATAAGCTCTTTGAAAGTAAAAGTTATGTCTTACTCATTTGTAAAATTCTGGACACAAGGTCTGGTTCTCCATGAATGTTTATTGAATTACATTGCTTGCTTCTGAACCAAAGCTTAGTCACCATACTGGCTTTTGTATCTTGACTTATAGACCTTTTTATGATTTTTAAATAAAATATACTTATTTATTTATTTGTGGTACTGAGGATTGAAAAGCCCTAAAATGCCTTTTTAAAAATGCAAGTGTATATAAGATCTACCAGATATTTAAGTCTTTTTACTCAAAATAATCATTAATCATAAATCTTTCCATAGGTCTTCTGGAGTGCATAAAACAGAAGATAACATATGCTTTACTTATCATGAAACTACTACTAGAAGGACAATTCAGGCTTTGTGTTATTCAGTCAATACATCTTATACCATGGCTGCTTGTATTTCTTAGTCTGAAGTCTGTGTGTTCTTTAAAACCTGCCCGACTTCCAATGTATCAAAGAAAACCTTTTATAGCTGCTTGGAATACTCCAACAGATCAATGTTTGATGAAGTATAAGTTAAGATTGAATTTGGAAATGTTTCAGGTGGCTGGAAGTACACTGACCAAGGCTAGGGGGCAAAATATCACTATATTTTATCCTAGAAGATTGGGATATTATCCTTGGTACACATCACAGGGGGTTCCCATTAATGGGGGTCTCCCTCAGAATATAAGCTTGAAAGTACATTTGAAAAAAGCAGATCAAGACATTAAATATTACATACCTGTTAAAGACTTCAGTGGACTTGCTGTCATAGACTGGGAATATTGGCGTCCACAGTGGGATCGGAACTGGAATGCAAAAGATGTTTACAGACAGAAGTCAAAAGAGCTTATTTCTGATATGCAACAGAATGTAAAAGCTTCCGATATTGAATATTTAGCCAAAGAAACCTTCGAAGAAAGTGCCAAAGCATTCATGATAGAAACCATCAAACTGGGAATTAAGAGGCGACCCAAAGGCCTTTGGGGATATTATTTATATCCTGACTGCCACAATTATAATATGGATGACCCAAGCTATACAGGTTCATGCCCCGAAGAGGCAGTTTTGAAGAATAATGAGCTCTCGTGGCTCTGGAATAGTACTGCTGCTTTATATCCTTCTGTTGCTATTAAGAAATCCTTCAGAAACAGTGAAAATGTTTTGCACTTCTCAAAATTTCGGGTGCAAGAAGCTATGAGGATCTCCGCCATGACGTCCCATGAGTACGCTTTGCCTGTGTTTGTCTACACAAGGCTGGGGTACAGAGAAGACCCTTTATTTTTTCTTTCTCAGGTAAGAAGGCTCTTCTCCAATGAGTTAGGGAGTTTTCTCCCTAACTCTAAAAGAGCTATTTCTTTATTAATTATGCTCTTTGAAGACTATCTGATTAATGGGCCATTAGAAATAATTCCTCTTTGTTAATTCACTTAGACTCTTCACTTAAGTTGTATTTTTATCTTATTTATTATAATTCCTTTAAGAATGTAATAAGATACTAAGGGGTTGTTATAGTAAGGGGTTGTGCAGAGAACAATTAGAATCAGGACATGGAGTTTATAATATTGTTTTTTTTTTTCTAATCGGTACCGGGGATCAAACTCGGGACTGCGTACTTGCAAGGCAGGCGCTTATGCCGTTGAGCTAAATCCCCAGCCCCTTATAATATTGTTTTATGATGGTCACCCAGAGTTAACACAAGAAAATCTATCCACAACACTAAAGACATAGAATATTTAGCCATGGGCCTGAATCCCACAGCAATGTCCCACATGAGTCCAAATGAAGATCCAGAGCTCATGACAATGCCTCCCACAAGTCCAACAGGAGGTCTAGAGCCCACAAGAAGGACTCATGCCAGTATCTTTTATGGATCCATTCTGAGAAGGCCCAAAAGTTAGCGGTGGAAGCTAGAAAGTCTATGCCAGCAGGGTGAAGGAGCTGTGCTGTTAGGTTGAGGGTTCTACACTAGAGCCGAGAAGTCACACTCATAACAAAGACCAGGGCTGCCACAGCCATCCTCAGCGACACAGAGGCCCTGAGCTCCTCTGACAAGCACAGTTGAGCACATGCCAGGAAGCCAGCGTGATGAGTTCATCCTGGAGACCAAGCCACAAATGTCCTCCTCTCCGGAACCAGGAAGCAATGCTCAATGTGAGGACCAGAGCTTCTCCAAGAGAACCTAATGGCTCAAACAGCAACATGTAGAAGGACCCACAATGCCTCAACGTGTCAACGCATTAACACCTAGCTTCTCTTTCCCCACTCTCTATTTATGCTGGCAACTTTCCTCAAGTGGAACATCTACACTTAGCACACTGCTGATTTAATTCAGCTGGCGTTAAGTTGGCCACCAGTTTTTAATCCATAACAGGGGTTAAAGTACAATACAAGAAACTACTCTATTTCTTGTCTTCTGACTCAGATTGTATTTTCTTATGATTGGCCCATTGGCTGTTGTAGAAGGTTACTGGAATGGTTTGTCTTAAATAGTTAGAAAATGGAGAAGACTATTTTAAACAGGAGTAGTTTGTTCATACATGTGGAAATAGAATAAAAGAGATTCCTTTTATAGCCTCATCATATCAAAGAGAGGTTTCCTTTTGTGCTTTCTTTTAAATGCCTAGTTTTGATAAGAGGACAGATGGGAGATACAACAATTCAATATGAATATACTTAATATTTATTTCCTGTATACTTAAGATATGGTAAAGATAATAAATTTTATGTTATGTATTTTTTTATCACATTAAAATTTTAATTTTAGAAAGGATAAGGGATTTGCAAATCTTCAAAACTAGATGAGCTATAGACATTTAGATATGTAGATTATTTTTGCCTCTATAATCACAAGTAATGAAAAGTTGACAATGTGGTGTGGGTTTCTAAATTTCATATTTAAATCACTAGCAAATGTGTGTAATTGTACATTAAGATTTACAGACATACAGGTAGAATTTTTATTGTTTATTCTTACTTTAAACATGTATATAGCCAAAGCACATAACGTTTAACGTAGGTAAACTTTTGAGAGTAACATTTAAAGTAGGTAAACTTTCAGCTAGATTTTCTCCACCTTTTCCTTTGTACATACTTAAACAGAAACTTCTAGGCAAAGTGGTGGATACTGTAATCCTGGGAGTTACATCATCTTGTGAGAACTCTCTCCATGCAGAAAACTGGAGAGGGGTTCAGGCCTCCTATTTGTGTTATATTGACATTTTAAGGTATTACTGGAAACCAAGAGTTTCATATATTTTCACAGAGGCATTTTTTTCTAACATCGTCAAATTTCAACTTACCAGCCTTCATTAAAAACAAAGATGTTCTGTATGGTGGGCATCTAAAGGCGGAGGCTTAGGAAACCCCAACATGAGCTTTGCTGTGACTTGCAGATATCTGTGGAGCATACAGAAAAAAATAGCCCGAAAGCGAGAAGAGTGGAAATGCTGTGCCTTTGACACTGCACATGAGATGAGGAAAGAGTTTTCCTTATGGGCTGATGTTCATACTACCCAGGAAAACCAGGCATATATTATGGAATGAATAGCAATAGGGGAGCAGTATTATAAGGAAGGTTCTAAAAAGTTATACTTAAGTTATTACAAAATAATTTTTTAATGAAATTCCTTTTTTATGCTTAGCTCAAACAAGTTTAATGATAATACAATTACTTCTGCAAGAAATAATAAATTTAAAAAAATACAATATTCATTCAAAAGATTTTAGACTACTGATGTATTCTATGCATAGTGTAAATCCTGCGTAAATTTTCAGCAGTAACAGTAGCCTCAGAAATGCTTTTTTTCCCTTCTTAGGAGAAAAATGAAACATTTTAGATGTCATCTCAATCTGTATCATTTTCCTTTCTGAAAGGTGTTTTAGCTATCATTATACCTATCATTGTACTCTTTATCATAAAAATGTGCTAACAAAATGTTAGAAACCAGATATATATTTCCACCAAAGTCTAAATGATTATAGGTTTCCAACTCTGGGTTTTTCAGTGTCTGTGTTTTAGAATGCATACCTACAGCTAGACCTGGGCACCTCAGTGTCTTAATATAAAAAATGACACTGTATCTCGGTCCTATTCTATTTACCGAGCAGAGGTATTATGAAAATCCGATAAGAAAAAGTATACGAAAATTTGAAGCACTATAGAAGTACATTGATAGCTGTCACTTTTTGATTAATGTCAAAAGCTTAAATTTAACCATGAGCTATCTAAGAATGGAATCTCCAGCAGCATCCATGGTTTGGGGGAATAATTGGGAGGCAACAATAATTTATTTCATATGGAAGATTGCATGCCCTACCTACATATAAGTGCAACCTACTGTAACTTGATGCTATGTTTTATAAAAATAATGGAAGGAGTTTATTTGGCTATAGATTTAAAGATATTTACTACTGTCATTAATTAGTATTCCCTCTGGTTAATGCACACAGAGAGATGATTAGTAAGGCTCCATCTCTCCACAGTGGGCATTACTTACAGGTACTCTGGTGTCAGGGCCAGGGAGCGAAGGCGACTCCCCTGGGTATTCCTACTTTAGACCTCTGGAACCTTGACCTGAGACCCAGGATCACACTCGGGAATAAAGCAGTCCCTGTGCCACACTGGGACCTGTGCGGTTCATGCTCACTACCTCTTCTGCCTCTTACTTCTTCTTTCATCTGACACCAACTGTGTGACTCATGCTCCCCCAAAGGCAACTTTCTGTGACTTCTCAAGCAGGCTTAGGGTCCTTATTTTCCTGATTCCCAGAACACAGTTGCTCTGTAATTCATTAGGCACCCTGATAATGTAAACTAATATGGTGAGAAATTTTCATTAATAGCTGCTATTCTTCCAGTCAATATGTACTTGAGGACTTGTCATTTTTAATCAGTTCCTATATATTTTATTTGATAATGACTGTATTAATCACCTTGCTGTCACTAGGAAAAAATATCTGATATATAAAATTTAAAGAAGAAAAAATTATTTTGACTTATGGTTTCAGAGGTTTCAGTCCATGGTTAACAGGTTCCAAGGCAGAAAAATCATGGCAAAAGATATGCTGGAGTACGAATGCCCATCTTATGGTAGGGGAGAAGCACAAAACAAGAGAAAATGTCAGAAAAAAGCTACACCCTTCAGAAACACTTCTCTGGAGACCTGCTTCTTCCAGGTAGACCCCACCTTCTATCAGCCCATATGGCTAATGAGCTGATTAATGCATTGGTAAGAGCAGTGCCCTCATAATGCAATCACCTTTCTTGGTGACTTCTAAACATAGGTGCATTAGAAATGAAGTCTTCCTTATGAGAATTTTGGAGGGATGCTTCACATTTAAATTGTACCAGTGGCACTGAAAGATACGTTGTGAACAAACTACTATCAATCCCAGGAGATTGGGCTGTCACTAACAAAACCTGTAGTTGCCATATTTACTGAATATGGATCAATAACTTATACATGTAAAAGGTAAATGCTATATCCACCTCCTCCTTTGACGCCTTAACCCAAAAGACAGTTTTTGAGATGTCTACACCTCTGATCATATCGTGTGACTATCATTCATTTGTGTGCTGGGATGTTACAGTGTGAGTAGAGTGAGATGTTCTGCCCTCTTTTGTCTTTGCCAAAGAGTCTACAGACAAGGACTCATCAGAGTCTGCAGTCTGCATACGGCGTGGGGAATTCTCCGCCTATCCATCAGACATTGACTAGTTTTAGTCCCTTCATATACACTACCTCATTTCAGTCTCACAAAAGTTCCTTCCCTGCCTGTCATGTTGGCACTGACCAGCTGTTCCGTTGATACTATGCTCATGGAGTATAAATGGATATGAGAAACAGAAATTAGTTTTACCAAAATGTCTTCCTGTTTTGCAAATTATCAGAACACTGTCTAGAATTTTATAAAAAGGTTAAAAACAGACATTATAAAACCTTTGAGTAATAGAGTAAGAATGTCAGATAAGAAGATTCATCTATAGCTGATACTGTGATAAAGTAGATGAGGCAAAATACAGTTTAAAGTTCTTACTTTTGTTTTTCACAAAATCACCACTTTCTAAAATATAGCCTGTGAACATTCATCCTTAAAGGAAAAGTAAGTGTGTAGTATCCCAAGGAGTGGGAAAATATAATTTGATAAATTAGAAAATAAATTATATGTTCAATCCTTATAGTCCTACTACAATGACTTATATCCATGTTAACCTATAAAAACTAAATAATTATCTTTAAGACAACAAAACCAAAATTCATGTGACTGAATCTTGTTTTCATCTAAACCATATTGGCAAAATCCTGGTGGCTTTGTTATTACTACATGAATCTTAAATGAAGCCCATTAAATCTCGTATCTTGAGATTATTTCAGGGACCAAATATAAAGGTTGGGTAAAATCACAGCTTGGAATCCTTTAACTTAGTCCTCTTGATTTGGAATTAAACTGACAAAAGCCCAACAAAGTCACTGCACAGGTACAGTTCCACAGGGGCATGTGACAAAATGTGAAAGAAAACATTTTAAGAGCATTTACATGGAGAAGAAAAACTTTTGACTTCTGTTTATGGATTATGTGCATACAGTTACTTTGTAAGTGTATCCTTAACTAACTTCAAATGAACATTTTTCAATAACAGTTTACTAGCTAATTGTCTTCAAGATGAAATCCTGAATGACAAAATGTAAGTTTTTCTTTAAAAATACTTACATGCTTTTGCATATGACTAGAGTGTAATATTAAACACTGGTTTCTTACATGTTTGTATTACTCTAAGAAAGTAAAGAATAATTTCTATGGAGTATAGGAGTTCAATTCCAATCCTATATAAGGAAGTCAGCCTCTAATCCTAATCCCTCCTGGGTTGTTTTATATTCAAATGAATAATGAATTCTACTCTCTTCAATCTAGCAAGATCTAATTAATACCATAGGAGAAAGTGCTGCCTTGGGAGCTGCAGGCATTGTTATCTGGGGAGACATGAATTTAACTTTGTCGGAGGTAAGTCAGCACATTGAGGTGGTATTCAACATTTTTTTGTGTGTAAAGCTCATTCTAATTAAAGTTCTCATGACCCTATGGTAAACCAACTTTAGAATAAAAGTCCAAATCAGTGCCTGGTACATAAACTGGGCTCAATAAATATTGTTAACTTTTGTAAGGTACAAAAGTATATAGTCTTGACATTGGCATTTGTTGGGTATTTATTATGTGCTAATAGGATCACTAAGTGATTCTTTGTATTTGTTCACTTATTGCTCATGTGGGGTACTGAATGTTAACGGTCGTTGATAGATGAGGAAAAAAGACATGAAATCTAATCAGGGTAACAGCTAGTTAGGCTAATTATGGCAATAACCACAGACAGTATGACACTGGAGTCCTTGAATTGAACAACTCCAAGAAATGTGTTATATTGGGAAGTGGATACAAATGGTAAGTTTTTAATCATCATATTGAAGTTATTTTTGTCTCTACAGAGAAATCAGTTGAAAATTAATAGCACTTAAAATGTTTGAAATTTTTCTTCAAATTTCTCCCAGCTGAGATACTATTTACTCCAAGAAATCCTCCTAATTTCCCCAAATTGTATTAATCATAATCTCTTATGTGTTTCCAGATGTTATTTGTTTATATCTCTGTATTCCACATTTTGCCTTGAATTATATTTGTGTCCTCCACACTTTTGGTGAAATTGATTTTTTTTTTGAAGTCCATAATGATCTGACAATACTCTTAGATTTTCTTAAGCTCAATTTATTTCTGTAGGGACATTGTTCATGAAAATAATTTTCTACCTAATGAGAAATAGAAAGAAATCAAGAGGCTCAATTCCTGACTTTCTAGGCCTATTATTTCTACCCCAGCCCCCTGTGGTTCAGGAGAAGAGCTTCATGAGAAGTACACACAACCCGGGGAGGGGGGGTAAAACCACACATGCACAAATTTCCTAGTTAGTCTTACAAGCTTTCTTGAGTTTGAATTTATGCATGATAGTTGATGTTAAAGCATTATAAGCAGGCACATGCCAGGTCTATCAACTGATATTCTACAATAAGCATTGAAATATTACGATTCACATTCTAACACAACCACGAGAGGTATCACACTTTTGTAAGTTTGGCTTGAGAACAGCACAACTGGCATGATTTCTATTTTGTGTTTGTTCTTTTCCTTTTCCCAACCACTAATTTGAGAGTTAGAAGAGTGGGAAAAGTGTAAATTGATGGATGAGGAGATCCCCTGTTACTCTGGGGGCCATTTGAAAGTTCAGTTCTCTGTCTGGGACACAACCTCAATGCCTTGTCTCTTGGAGCTCTGCCTTTTCTTATCTGAGACTCCTGTGTTTTTTTAATTGACCAGGAGCCGCTGAATTCACCAACTAGAACCAAGCCACCAGGTTTCAGTTAAGTCCAAAAAGCTGCCGTATGGATCCAAAAGCTCTAACATTGTCAGTACCAGAAAGCACACTAAAATTAATTTCTCCTTACATTCCCAGGACAGCTGCATCAAAGTGAAGCAGTTTGTGAGCTCTGCTTTAGGGAGCTACATAGTCAACGTGAGTACAGCCGCTGAGATCTGCAGCCTTCATCTTTGCAGGAGTAACGGAAGATGCGTACGAAAGACGTGGAATGCTTCAGATTACCTCCACTTGAGTAACGAAAGCTATGGCATAGAGACCTCCAACAATGGGGGATTTGCTGTGAAGGGAAATCTGTCTGATGCAGACCTGACTGTGATGAAAGAGAAATTTTTCTGTCACTGTTACCAAGGACATGAAGGGGCCCACTGTCAAGAAATGAAGGAAGCTGATGGAAGCGCTGGGCTTTCCTCCTGGCCTGGCTTACTGATGACACTGTGTTTGCTATCTTTAGCAAGGTACCACAACATTCACGTGGGAGATAATTGAGGTTAAAGGGAATTATGCAAACTTTAGGGAGGAGATGAAATTTATGAGGATTTTTTCCTTTTCTGAAAGGTATTACAAGCAGACATTACACATACTATTGAAAATAAATAGAAACCCAATACTTTGCTCTTCATTTGATTAAAAATGAGACTCAAGAGTACAAATCAGTGTACTCCTTTTCCTTACTGAAATATTTAATTCATATATAAACTGAAGCTAGTATATTTTAATTTTTTTATGAATGTATGTACACTGAAGTAAACATATAAATTTTGTTATTAATTTTGAAGCCTGTTTTTCACCTAGCAATGTATTCAAGTATAAATTATTAAGTAACCATATGATTTAACCAAGTCTCTCCAAGGCATGATCTGGCCAATGGGCCTAACAAAAGAGAACTAACACAGAGTTTGCGATCCAGCCTCTGATCTACCCTAAGCTTCTTTTTTCCATCGCTATTCACTGAGAACAGAATCGTTCCTAACAAGATTTGTCATGAGGGATCAGGGACTGAGGAAAAGGGATCTGTTCCTCACTTGTCACAAAAGTATCTACTTAATATGGTGCCTCTTCACTACTCCTGGTTCCTTCCTGTACAGACCCTGGCCATCTAAATGTTTCAAAAACTTTGAGATGACATTCATAGTTTCCTAGGCTGACAGTGCCGAACAGGCATGTTAATAAAACTGCATTTGGTGACTTTTTCAAGTAAAATTACTATTAAAAAGAGACTTAATAAATGATATCTCAGGAATCCAGAAGTATCGTTGAAAAGGAGGTCTATAAGCAATAATGTTTTTGCCCCCTCCTTTTTCTCCTATATGCACTTTTAGTAAAGTTTTGAGAGTTACCATGAATTTGTTTTGAATAATGGCTTTACCCCTTGGTTGTACTACTCTGGGAATGTTACTTATAATACCTATTTTGTCATTTGAAGTTTGGCAACATAATTCTGACTGTAGTAAGTTATTCTGTGGAGTAAATTCAATAACACATCCCGTGTGTATGTTGGCTCTTAGTACATACCGTTGAAACACAATAATCTCTTGATCACCAAAGAATGCAACAATCCAAGGTAAAATAGTCTTGGATGATCTTGCCATGTTCTGTTTATTATCATTTAAGCATTGTGCTCCTGAGAGATGCGTTCAATGTATTCTATTGTTTTCCCCAAAGACAATGTGATTGGAAGATAAACTCAATGTGTGCTGCTGGTAAAAAAGGAAAGAGAATAGATTCAACTTCTGTCCCTTTCATCTTTTTGTGAAACATTTTCAATGTAGATGAACTCTTTTCTTTTTTGGGTCCCTGCTTGTCAGAAGGTACTGACATTGTCAAGGTCTGATTTCTACAAACAGAACAAAAAAGCCTTTGCAATGCAATGAAAGAAAGGTGTTATAAAAGATTTCCTTTTTAAATGATTAAATTTATTTTTTATCAAATAATATATTTAACTTTAGAAAATTTTTAAAATAGAAAAAATAAAATTGCCACCATGTGTACTGATAATTTGGGGTCTATTTTTAAACATTTTTTTCTAAGGACTTTTTTATATCTTTTTAATAACATGTACATATTTTTGTGTCTTGCAATTTTTACTCGATGATGTAATTTTCATATTATTTTTAATAATAGTCATAGATGTCATTTAAAAGTCATTTTAAAGCCACATGATAGTTTATGAACTGTATGTATCACAGTTTAAATAAAAATTTCCTTTATTTTTTTAAATGTCAAATTTCTACTGTTTGGGGCAACCAATTCAGGACCCCACTTATCTCTCAGGATCTAATCCTACTGCCCATTCCTATTTCCCATTCTTTTTTCTGAATACATTTTCCTACTCTTAATCTCCATTGTTCCTTAGAATTCATTCTTCTACTTTGGGGAACATGAACTCAGACTATCTGACATCTAGAGCTTCCCCTATATCATCTTGGAGGTCCCACTAGCTCCTTGAAAGGAGGCAGTCAGAGATTTTGGCCAGGTCCCGGCCTCCCACTGGTATGTAGCACCCTGCACAGGAACCAGCTGATTAGACCTGCAAGGGAAGACCACACCCATGTGGGGGAGGAAGAAGACATGAAATGATGAGAAGACTCAGCTCGATGAATTGGGGAAAGTCCCAGTGAAAGAGAATCTGCCACACAGGAATTCAAGCCCATTGACCTGGAGAGGCTCTAAGCTACAGATTACCCTGATTCAATTTCTGTAATCAAATAAACAGAAAAGGGTAAATGTTGGGGACTACAAATTATAAATTGAAGGTGCACTCTGTCCAAAGCCCCGGCTTACCTTGTCTTGTGAGCTGGTTTAGACTGTGAAAACTCCCACTTTCTCCCGGCTGTAGCTGAGATCTTGATGGCTCCGTATGCTGTGACACTCACAGGGCAGGATGAGATCTGCTGAGGATAATGTAGCAAGGGCTGGAACCCAGGTGTGGAAAAGAATCCTAAGTTGTCTCTTTTTGTAATGTTAGGCTTGTTCATTCTACTACTACTTCCTCACCATTCCGGAATAAGTACCCACTCCTCTCGTTTATCACTGGGAAAAAGAAAAGTAGACCAGCCTGGCCAACCCACTCATCCAAAGATGTCTTTGTCTTTGCCTATCTGAGGCACTGACCACCTAGCTCCCCTTCAGGAGGGGTCCTGAATTGGTTGCCCTAAACAGGCATTACAAAATAAAACAAAGCAGACATTAAACACAGAAACAAACAATTTAATGATATGTTAGAAGGAGATAAAATCTATGGGAAAGAAAACAGAGTAGAGAGCAGAATAGGAGTAGGAGAGAATGCCTGTACATTGACCTTTATGGAGGA
>PVJX010031120.1:0-21457 GCA_004027295.1 Dolichotis patagonum
AGGACACGGTGGTAAAGTGGGTGCCACATTTGGTTCTGAGCTTACGGATAGCTTGTGTTAAGAGACAAATACCAGCAGGCATATATTTGTACTGATTGTTTTGCTGTTGTTGTTGTTCTAGTGTTTGGACATGGTGGGGGCTTACTGACCCCGGAAGATGTCCTTTTTTCTACCAATTCTTAGAGACAGCAAAGGACACACTCCTCTCCTGGCCGTCACCTGGACCACTCTGTACCCCTCCGCATCACCCCTGAGCCAGGTACAACTGCTCAGGGAACTCAAGCTGGCAGATCACCAGCCTGCTGCCCACCACACCGTTCTTTCCATGGAAACCACAGCACAGACTTCCTTCCGCAGTGCCCTCCTCTCCCCGCTGGTGCGCTTCCTCTTGGCCTGGCTGAGGGGCCTCCTGCTTCTAAAATTCTGAGAGCAAACTTCTTCCTTACCACAGTGTTCTAGTCCCAATTAAAAGAAACTCCAGGTATCTTTCAAGAAGGTTCCTGGTGTTCTGTGAGAAAAATAAACCAATGCTCAGAAACAGAATTACTCATGAAAGTAAAGCTGTACCTGGGAGATGGTTGTAGAGTCTTTAGTGCAGAGGGCTTGGTTTCTCCATCTTTTTCAAACCCAGGAACATACTACCTTGAGCTACATTCCTAGCTTCTCTTATAATTTTATTTTTATGTTTCTGTGGTGCTGGAGATTGAATCCAGGGCCTTTGTACTGAGATACTTTCCCAGCCTTTTATATTTTTTATTTTGAGACAGGATCTCACTAAATTGCCCAGCCTAGCCTTGAATTTGTGATTTTTTTTTTTTGCTTTAACCTCCTGAGTAGCTGGGATTATAGGCCTGTATCACTGCACTGGACCTTTTATTTATTTATTTAGTCTCCATTGCTGAGCAGTTTCTGGGCCTTAATAGATGCATTTATCATAAGATGGTAAGACAATTTTTGACAAATTAACTGATCGTTTTTATTCTTGGTATTTCTTTCTACTCTCAGAGGCTAGTTCAGAAACAAAAAGCAAAGTCAAATTCTTAGCCTTGATTCTAAAATGGGTTCTTGAATACTCAGCACTTAATGTCTTGCAAACTAAGGACTTTTCTGGCAAGAGTTTGGCTTTGGGAGGAGAAGTATTGAGAACCAAAGGACTGAAAGTATGAAGTTCACCTGGGAAGGGCAGGTGGGAGGAGCACGGATCTGGCCCATCTCCCCCACAGCAGGCCCCAACCTTGTTTTTTAAAGACATACATGAGTATAGTTCTTTCATCTATGGATTCCTTTTCTACATCTGTGCTTCATTTTTTGCACCCTGTCCTACCCTATGCACTGGCCTTTGAGGCCTTCATAATGCCTAACTGATAAATACCTCCTAGGACAGTCCACTTGCCCCAGAGGGCTGACCTTACCTTCTAATCAGCAAGCTGATAGTATCCTCCTTGTTGGATAGGAATGATTAATTGAGTAATTTTACTGGGCCAGAAATCCTTGTGTTTTAAAGTTGAATATTTGCAAAGAAACACAGAAGGCCATTGTCTTAGTCCACCTGATCTCCTATAACAAAACACCACAGGCTGATTAGCTTATAAAAAACACACATTTATTACTTAGTTTTGGAAGCTGGAAGTTCAACATCAAGATAGTCACAGATTTGGTGTCTGATGAGGGCACTGTCTCTGCTTTATAGTGGGTGCCTCACAGTGTCCTCATACATCATGGGTGGGCAGCTCCCTTAGGCTTCTTTCCTACTCATGAGACTCTACTACAGGAATCTCACCATCTATCAAAGGCCCCACCTGCCAACACTACCACACTGGGACAAGGTTCCAGCATGTACGTTCAACATGAGCATTCATGTCAGCAGTGTCACATCGCAGGCCATGGCACAGGTCAAGGGAGCTGTTTTATAGCTTAGGCTGTGGGATGCCAGCTCAGACTTGCCGCTGAAGCCTGGAGAGCCTTATCTTCCTGCCCTGCACAGAGCAGAGTCCAACACCAGAGCATATTCTATCCCTGTCTCAAGGGGTTCCGAAGCTTATCTAGAAGCCCAGAGCTGCTGTGGGGACCAGCCTGGACCTCCCTGAAACTTGGACTCTTCTAGGGTGCAGTTGGGTCCATGCTAGCTGACAAAAGGCTGGGCTGGTCTTTTCTGCTCTCTGCTACATGCCTGGTGCCTGAGACAGCATCTGCAGAGTGAGCGTAGCAGCAGGCCATGTGGGGTCCCCGTGTTTGCACTTTAGATGATCCAACAGGGATTCTTTAAGAAAAAGAAGAGGAGAAAAAAAGCTATTTCAAAGTAGAGTGAGCAATCATAACTGACTTCAAGATTTAAGAACCCATTAGGCCAAGATATCACGATACAGGAACTAGTCTTTATGACTAGCAGGCTGCCGTCCCTGTCCTGCTTTCAGGAAGACCTACTCTGGCCCCATCTCTCTAGCTGCTAGTGCAGCTCCTGTGCTTCTGTACTTCTGATGCTAGGCTCAGCCAGACACAGGACTGAAACTGTACTGTGACCTTGGGGTGTCTAGCATAGCGGGCAGGAGAAGTCTGGGAAACCGCCCTAGATTGCCGTGCACAGTAGGGGTACTGACCACATAAATGAATACCACAAACCCCAAACTGAACCATTCCATTCAGTGTCTCACCACAGACTCTAAATTGCCTGCAGTTACCCTGATCCCACAAGAAGGAGGAATATGGGGGGAGGTCTTGTGACTAAGGTGCCTCATTTCTACAAACATGGCGAACCCAGTCTTGACAGGGATGTGTGCAAGTGAGAAATTCCCAAAAGAATTTAACTCTCTTTCCCAAAAGCCACATAGGTAAATATTTTTAAATATTTGTTCAAAATATCTGTGAACTGAGTAAAAGACAGGGGCTCAGTCTTTGATGAGCTCACTCATACGGCAGAGACCCAAGCTTGACGAGTCAGTACTCTTATCCCAGGCTGTGCCCTGTATTACCTGAGAGCCCTGTGAGAGTAGACGCCTGGTGCCAGCCTTGGAGTCAACCTTGGCCTTGGCCCTCCTGCAGAGCCTGGCGCAGGGCCTTTCTTCAAACTCAAGTGTGAGGAAGCCAGGGATGTAGAGTGCAGATGTCTGTGTGGCAATGTGACAGGGTAAGATGGCCCATTTGTTCAGAGGACCTGGTGGAGTGGAAGGCTTCTTGAGCTGACTGGGAACCAGACTCTATTGGGCTCTGGGGTTGGAGTAGGAGACACAAAGAAGTATTTTCACAGATTCCTGGGCTGGGTTTAGGAACAGGGTCCTTCCGTGGCTGGTGACCATGAGTTACAGTGCAGCCAGAGGCCAGGTTCTGCCTGTGGAACAAAGTATCTCTCTGCAGCTTGTAGTCAGCATTGCCCTCTCTGCCTGCATCTCCAGCAGGGGCCTCTGCCCTGCCAGGTATCTGACCTGCCACTCTAAGAGCTACCTGGGGCACCTTTGAGGAGTCTACGCTCTTCCCTCCATGATGGTGGAGATGTGTCCTTTGCTTTCATGTTATCCTCTGGGTTCCTCATCTTTGCCATTCTCACCTCACTCCAGCACCCCAGCACCCCAGCACCCCTTGTCTCAGCACCCCTTGTCTCAGACAAAGAAAGGAACAATGTAACCCATCCTCCATGGGCACTTCCTGTAGACTGTGGAGGCTGGGCTGAGTCCCCAGGGGCCTGGCCACCTGTGCCCTCTTCCTCCTCCCAGACCCCAGGTGAACAGCCCAGACCAGCTCACTGCTGCCATGCTGACCTGAGCCCCAGGCTCCACACCCACCAGGTCAGTGACCTCAGAAGATCTCACGTCTGACTTCTCATCTTCGGCCTTCTGGGAACACTGGGCTGAATGAGCATCAGTGTGGAAGTCATGAAACATCATCAGCCTCTTTAGAAACCAACTCAGGAAGTTTTGTGTTCTTGTTAGTAACCCCCATCACTCTGACTCTGTTCCCCAACTCTGATCTGTTTTCTGATCATGTGTTAATTGAGCCTTTTTTCCATAAACCCCAAATCTAAATCTCAAAGGAATCAACCTGAAAATCCTGTAATGGGCTTTGTTTGTACTTTCATTGCTTACAAACCCACTGCTGAAAATAAATTTTAAAATTCTCTCTTTTCTCATCCTAGGGTGTCCTTTATTTGCAGGGCTTGAGCTGCATGGGCTTATAACAGATAATAGCACTTCCTGCTGCCCCCCATGCATCTGATTGTCCTGCAGCTGATAGCATAATTCGGGCAGAGTAGGACTGCAGCGTTCTGACCCAGGCAATCCACAGAGGGATGCTCTGAAGATGCTCAGGACTCCGGGGTGCGCTTAAAACTTATATACTGAGTTTTGAGGTATTATAGAGAATTGCAGAAGTACCGTAAAGATGGAAATCAGGCAGGTATTTCTTTTTTTTTTTTTTTTGGTCTTATGCTGCTGAGCTAAATCCCCAGCCCCAGGCAGATACTTCTTTACTGTTGAAAAAGAAAATATTGTAGTCACTGTCAGTTTGCTTGACATGACTTCCAGAAAACTCCTGGGATTGATGGTTGAACACATGGTTTGTGACTATTAGCACAATGGCACAGAGACAGCTCAGAACATGAGCTCACTCCAAAGGGCTCATGCCAAAGTCATACCACCCTTGCTTAGATAGGGCACCAAGTGCCACTAATACCTCAGAGGAATATGTAAACAGCATTTAATGTTTTTTATTTGATTTTGTTTTAAGAGGATAAAGCCAAGCAAAATAAGACAGAATAAAAACCAATCAAAATAAACCAGTGTGACACAGGACTTCAAAAACAATACAAAATCAACAATTGTTCCCATAATGCCTCTTGTTGTCTTTAAAATAGCTGCAGATAACTTCAGACATAGTAAAAATCAAACAGAACAGAACAGAACAGAACAGAACCAATAAAAACGAAACAATGAATGCAATAAAGGACTTCAAATCAAGACAATAGTAAATCCAAATGGCTACCACAATATGTCTTGTTACCTTTGAAATAGCTGCCCATGCCATTGGATATAATAAAATCAATCAAAAAGAAACAGAATAAAACCCAACCCAATAAAACAATGAAAATAATACAAGACTTCAAAACAAGATAATAGGGGATTAACAATGGCCACCACCTTCTGAAGGAGATCCCCCATACATGCTACATTGCATATCGTTATCCTCTGAATAGATGACCAGACCACTGGCCCTAGACCTGCAAAGTCAGTGAAACATCAAAAACCACAAGCATCAAATTGCATTTCACCTCAATAGCCATCATTACAGCTTGTGTTTTCTCTGGATGGATGGTTGCTTATGGGGGTTGCAGGTGGGTTTGGCTCTTGTTTCCCAGCCCACATGCTGGAAGGGGCTGGGGTCTGGCTGTTCCCCTGTCAGAAACAGGCTGTGCATGGCACTGGTTCACAGGGAGGGCTTACTTCTTGGTGGATCCTTGTTCTCTTCCCCCATAATATGTGAGTGGCACTAACTCATGGGGAAACACTGGGATCTGGCTGTCCCCCTATCAGCGGTGGCCCTTGCAAAATTGGGAGGAAACTGAGAAGCAGAAGAGAAAACACTTCTTGCCCCCAATTGGAGTCATCCTAAGTGTGAGAGGCTGGAGCCAGGGCTCAGGGGACCAATTAAGCCCTGAGATTCAGTTTCTTCACTACCAAAGGGCTTGACTCAGTGGTCTTTTAGGCCACTTTCGATGCCTGGAGTAGATGGTTGGTTGAGAGGGCTGTCTCCAAACAGCCTGAAAGCTGAGGTCACCCCATTCCTGACTGGTCAAGGTGTAGTCAGGCTTGGCTGGTGATGGGTAAATTTAAAAGGTTACTCTCACTTCCAAAAGAAGAGGGGGCCACTAGGCCAGTGCTGAGCACCTTCTGTGGGGCGAACTGAGGATTGGCTGTCCCCTTCAGGCCAGCCTCAGTCCCCAGCAAGAACTTCCACTTCCTGGGTGGTAAGCCAACCAATACAGTTCTGATGTTTTTTAATTTGCAGCGAAGTTCTTTACCCCGAGGTGAAACCACCTTCTGGCCTCCATTAAATGTTTCATGAATATTAATCCCTATTCTTCCATACCAGGAGCACTCTATTATGAATGAGTTTTTCCATTTTAAGAAGACAAATGATCTGTACAGGAGAAGGGAAGGGCTAATGGGCTGTTCCCAGCAAGCCTTTCACATAAAGAAGTGACTCAAAGTGACAGTGACTGTAAAATACTGTGTTTCAGCCTCACAGTGAGGAGCACAGTGAAGTGCACAGTCTCCTGCCATCGTTGCACTGTCAGGGGCCTGAGGGAAAAGCCACTAAGATCATCCTCAGGCTTGCTAATTCTCTAGAAGGATGGGCAGAATGCCTGAAAACAGATGTGTTTATGGTTATATTTATTGCAGTAAAATCAGATGAGAGGCAGTTGTGCAAAGAGGTGGGGGCAGAGCCCGAGGGACCAAAACAGGGGCTTCCTGCTCTTCCTTTCCCTCACAGCCAAGAACAGCATGGTTCCCTCCCAGCCACCATGTGTGGCACTTGCACAGAATTTTGCAGAGGGTGCTGGCCAGGCCTTGGTAGCATCTGGTCTGGGCTCCATGGTCAAATGCCCACCTGGCTGACCTCAGTCTCCAGCCCTCTTACAGGTTGAGCTGATTGGGTGACAAAGCCCTAAATCACAGTGGACATTCTAATGGGGTTCAAGGGTTGACTCCATAAAGAAGAGCAGTCATCAGAATGACATTCCAAGGGCTTAGTGATTATTCACCAGGGGTAGAAATCTAAGGCCAGACTCCCCATTGAGCAAGGTTAAAATCTTTACTACTTGAATAGGGTATGGTGGTGCAATGGATGAATCAGGAGGACTGCAAGTTTGAACCCACTCTGGTAACTTAGCAACTTAGTGAATCTGTATGAAAATTTAAAAAAATAAAAAAGGACTGGGGATATAGGCCCTAGGTTTAATTGCTAGTACTGTGAGAAAACAAACGAAAAACTAAAAACCAAAACCAAACCAAAAAAATCCAACCTCCACTCAAAACAAAGAAACAAAAAAGACAAACAAAAAGAGAAACAACTCCAAACTGCATTTTATTACATGCATGTGCAGAAAAATTTTCTTTTTGATAAGCTTACTAAGGCCAGTCTCTAATTTTGTTTTTTATTTGAGATAAAACCAAGCAATTGCTTCCTCAGTACTGCATGCATTTTGCACACATACGATCTGCTTGGAAAATTCTGTATTGTCAGCAGAGTACATCTTATAGTGTCTAGCCAAGTCTGTCCGCTGACAGAAAGCTGTAGTGTGGGTCATGCTGACACATGACAGCATCATCTGGAAGGGGTTTCCTAGGGGCCTCACCCTTGCCCTCAAAGCCTGGTAGAGGAAGCTGCCATCAGACCAGTACTTTTATCTCTATTGTGGTTGATGGCAGCTGCAGAACAGAGTCAGCAGCCTGGAACTCTGCACTCGATGCATCACTGTCACCTGTGCCACCTCACAGAACCCCCCCGCCTCCTCTCAGTCTCAGACATTAGTGTCTCTAACATCCAACGCCACACCACGTCTCTGTCTAATGCTCCACTTTTACCAATTTCTTTCCTAAAATTCTTCCTCAACATATAAGGCAGGTTACTCCTGTCTTTGATAAACATTTTTGTTTGACCCAGTGAAGTCCTTATTTCCTATCAGAGAATAAACATATATCAAAGATTTATTGATCATGATGGAGGGGACCAGTGAGTAGGAAGAGCTGCTTGTAGGATTATGGGAGAGATGTGGGACATATGGTGGGGCTTTTTCCTGATAAATATCTTAAATTGGAGATGTATTTAGTATGTCTGGTCTATTGGCTATCACAGCCCAGCAGCACAGCACACTTTGGGATGTTGCTTCCCTTGTGATCGATTTTCGTCACTTTCTTGTCACTGAGATAAAACCAGCACCCACAATTTAAATAGGAGAGGTTTATTTTGACTCATGGCTATAGCCCATGGTCGGCTTGTTCTAGAGCAGAATGGCATAATAGAGGGAGGTAGCAGAGCAAAGCTGATCACTTCATGATGTCCAGGACACAGAAAGCAAAGAGAGGAGCTGGGGAGGGAGATAAACTCTTTTGGGCCATGTTCCCTCAGCGACCTGTCTCTTCCTGTCAGACCCCACCTCCTAAGAGCAAATCAGCCCTAAATCAACATAATTCAATCACCTTCCAAAAGTCCCAACTCTTGAGGAGCATCTGAATATCAACCATAACATGATCCATGACTAACTAGGAGCGACTGCTATCCAGAATTGAAAGAGTGTCAGACCTCATACTCCTAGCAAGATCAGAATTCAAAATTTGAAGTAGAGTTTCTACTAAATGCATGTCACTTTTGCACCATTAGAAAGTTGGAACCATGACTAAACTGGGCTGTTTACAGAAGTATAGAGTCACTGGCAAAGAGTGCTGGACTGGATGGAGGGCTCGCAGGCAGCACCTGGGCCTGCCTTCACCTCACCTTCTGGGTCTAGCCTCCCCCTCTCTGTGCATTGGCTGCTGCTGGTGGGCAAAATGGTACAGCTTTGTTGGAAATAGCAAAATCAGAATCACGGTTCTAATTACATACTGTGGAATAGTAGACCCAGGATCCTTTTCTGTGTTCCGTAAACGAGCATCGGAAAAGCTATAGGCATGGAAATGCTTTGCGTGTACATTTGTTTCTTCTGGAGGCAGAGTTTGTAGTTTTTATGCTATTCTCAAGAATGTGACCCCTGAAATTGGGAACCACTGACCTCCAGATGGACCAGAGATAGAGACTTTGCTCTTTTACACCCCGGCTCACGTTGGTGGGATATATGACTATCGCCACTGTGTGTAGAGTCAAATTCCACAGGACCTGCAGCCATGGAAAAGCCATAGACTTATGCTTGCCAACCTATTCTCATCCTACACAAAGATGCCCACTCTGAGGCTTCCAAATCATTTATTTTGCCCAACATTATTTCAAATTGAGTTTTCCAAATGCTGCCTTGGGAAAAGGTGTTGATCACATCCTGCAAACTGCCCCATGAAATCTGCTGGTGATTAGTGTTAGTACTGTCCCAGGTGGGGGTGATCACCCACATGGCAGGTCCCTTCCAACTTCTTTTGTGTCTTTCAGCAAGTACTTAAAGTGAAGAATGGAAACACAAACTCTTCATTTTTATTTTTACTCATTTTTGTGATTTGTTATACCTTTTCTCAATTCAAGCATTTTAGCACATTTAGATATTGATTTGCAATTGCCTTCCTATGTGAGATCAGTCTAGTTTTATATTACATATTCCTACAAGTCTCACTGAATTTTAGAAAAGCTTACCTTTTACATTCATTCTGGAGAATTAATTACAATTTTCAAACAGTTAAAATGATTTAAAATCTTCCCCAAATACAAGAGAGTAAAAAAATCAGTAAAAGAGTACATCAGAGCAAGAAAAGGATAGGGTGGAAAACAGAACAAAATTGTGGTAGGTTAGTCCACAAAAATGGACCATAAATTGGCTTTAAATGTTCTAGCAGCAAAGAAAACAGAGTTAACAGCATTCAGGAGGGGGAAAAAAGAGGAAAGACGTTTATCAGTAAGGGATGAGACAAATATCCCTTCAGGTTCCTCAAGGGGAGATGATGGGCAGGGCAGGGACCAGGTCAGCACTTCTAGGCTCGGTGAAGGGGCCAAGCCATGTTGGACAGAGCCTCTGTGAAATCAAGCACTAAAGCCAAGTGCAGCTCAGCAAAATCCCTCCAAGAGGGCCAGAGCACTGCTCTCGGGATGCACTGTTTTCTAATGAATTGGCCAAGAACAATTTATTTTTATTATCTTTTTTTTTTGTACCAGAGATTGAACTCGTGACCTCACACTTGCCAGGCAGACACTTATGCCACTGAGCTAAATCTTTTATTTTTTTATTAGCACATTTGTAGTATAAAATGTTTGTATTACTTGTGGGGAATTGGTACATGAACCTAACACATCTTAATTCTTTTTTTCATCCCCCTCCATCCTCTTCCCATTTAAAAAACATCTATCTCTCTGCTTCTTATTATCTATCCTTTATTTTGATCTTTATTTATAATTTGAGTTTCTCATATCAGAGAAACGATGTAATATTTAAGCTTGTGCATCTGGTTTAATTTTCCTACCGTTGACTCAAATTTCCTACAGATGACTCTTTCTTTATGGCAGCGTAGAACTCCAGTGTATAAATACCACATTTTCTTTAGCCATTTGTCTTAGCTACTTTCCTTGTTGCTGAGACAAAATACCTGACACCCAAAGTTAAAGGAGGAAAGGTTTATTTCACCCACAGTTTGTAGAGGTTTTAGTTCATTGCTGACTGGCTCCAACGCAGGGTGGCATGGCAGAGGGGCATGCAGAGGAGAAACAGTTTATGGTGGGTGAAAGGCACCAAAACTGTGACGTAGTGAAAAAAGAGCAAGCAACAATCAACCATAGCAGCTCTCTTTTTGTCCACTATATTCTATCTAGGCTACCTGTCCTTAGGGCAGGTGGCACTCAAATCCATGTTGGGCCGTCCCATTATCCTCTCCCAGAACTGTGCCAAACAAATCAGCAGGTTAATTTAATAATCAGACACCCTTGATCTCAGCATCACACTTAATCTCAGCATCACACACTTTAGATCCAGCCACCTCTAAAAAGCTTCACCTATGACTGCATGAGGCTTTGGGGGGACGTCTAGACACAAATCATAATGCTATTCATCTGTTGATGGACAGACTGTTCCCAAGATTTAGCTCCTATAAACATGGGTACTCACATAACACTGTGGTATGAGGTTTTTTTTTTTTAACTCTTTCAGAAAGATATCTAGAACAGGAATTGCTTGATGAAATAGAATTTGTAGTTACAGTTTTTTGAGGAAACACTGTATGAATTTCCATAATGGTTTTACTAGTTTACATTTCCACCAACAATCTAGAAGGGTTCCTTTTTTCTAGAAAATCAAGCAATGGAATGTCTACCCATTAGACAATCCCCCATCACAACTATTTCTTGTTCCCAATAGTTGGAGGTTCCATGTTGTGGGAAACTTGGAGTTTAGATGTTCTGTGGTGTGTAACAGGTTCTCATTCTCCCCTACAAAGATCAATATCCTGACCTGCATAGTAGGTCAGGGACCAATTTCCTCACAAACTGCAGCCCAGCGCCAGCACCAGGAGTCTACACCACAGAAGGCCAGTTGAGTCAGTCTGGGTTTGCTCTTAAGGCAGGCATTTCCCTGGCACCACACTGCACACAGAATTCTTCATTCTGACAAATTGCCATGGTGATCACAGTGTTCTTCATTTGATAGCTTATTATCTAGCAGTCAAGGTAATTGGGGAGATTTTGCTTTTTTGTTAGATGGTTCCAAGAATGGGAACATCAGGGAAGGGGGAAGGGGACTGTTCTGGAGGAAGTCCAGGCTCTGTGCTGTGAGTTTTAGAAGGGAGGGAAGGATGGTGACTTGAAGGAGGCAGGCAGAAGGAAGGAGGGGGAGGAGGAAGGAAATGGAGACAGAAAGGAAGGGGAGGGGTGAAGGACAGTGCACAATGGGCACGGAGAATGTCAAAATTCCATCAGGGCTGGTGCTAGCAGGGAAAGAGAGGTGGTGATGGGGAAAGGGCAGAGGCTCAGCTGGCAGACATCTAAGTTCCAGGTTTAGTAGCATCTCAGCGAGAAGGTGGGCTGGAGCCCAGGTTAGGATTTGTGGCTGGTGAGTCTCACATTCAATACCACTCCTCAGTAAGTGAAAGGACTCCATAAGCCCCTGTTCTCAGGAGTGGACTTCTGTATGGAGATAGCTCTATAGCCTCTGCCATCAGGGAGATTCTGGCATCTGGTTGGGGGCATTTCCTCAGACTTCTTGTTTGGAACTCAAGTCAAATATGCCATGTTCAATGCACATTCTTGATTGTTCTTATGGCTAGTATGGTCTGGAGAAACGAGGCTATGAGTGTTAGGATTAACCTAGTCAGACAAACACTAGTTTAAATCTTGTCTGTATTAAAGTGCTTACCTGAGCTAGCCATAGTGGTACATGCCTGTAATCCCTGCACTCCAGGAAGATGAGGCAGGAGAAGTACAAACTAGAGACCAGGATGGGCAATTTAGCAACTTAGTGAAACCCTGAATCACCATAAAAGAAGAGCTGGGGATGTAGTTCAGTGTCAAGGATCCCAATTTAATCCCTGGTCCCCGCCCCCGCCCCTGCGCACTTCCAGAAAAAAGGAGGTCCATGTTTCTCTGTATGCGAATTTTTGGCTGTGTCTGCTGCTGGCAAGGGAGAAAGGGGCAGTTAAACAGTGCTGAGTTCTTGTAGAAGGTTTGTTTATTAAGCCCTTTTTCTTTGCCCTTATTGAGCAGTCTGGGTCCACCTGAGGGCTCTGCACACTGAGATTCACTCTTGGATCTCAGGTGTAGCTCCCCATCAGCCTCTAACCAGCAAGCCCCTGAGTGCTCATTTAGACCTGACCTGCTGCAGACCATGGTCTGGTCTTTGGTTCTGGTCTTTGCTCTCAGTAGATCTACAAAGAGGTTTGATGTTTGTGACCACATTCCCATCTGGATACTATGGCTAGCCAGTCCCAACTGAGGGAGGGGAGAGAAAGGAAATGGGCACATGAAATATTGTCTACACACATACACACAAGCCTCAGCCTCAAAGGTGGCACTGGGATGACCTTGTTTCTGGGAGAATGGAAGTGCCATCAACAGAAATTAAGAATTAAGAAAGAGATTGGTGGTGAGGGGATCAGAAAAGGCAGGTATGGACACTGAGCAGGAGGTATTCACAAGGTGTGCGGGAACAAGAACACAATGGCCAGGAGGTTGGAAGGGTGGCCTGGACCTCCAGGGAGGTTTAAACATTGAAGCATCAATATGAATCTCTGCACACTGAGATATGGATACCATGGTCCACAGAGATAGGCACAGCTATACCCTGTGCAGAGGTGACACGTGCAGACAGCTAATCCAGTTAATCCCCTCCCTTTGCAGAACACACCTGTGTAGGGAGAGCCCAGCACAGCCTCAGAATCACAGGAGCTCACAGTGCCAGTTGCTTTACACCACTAGGCTCTATGGTGAGTCACACAGCAAGTTAATTAAGTAAGACACACTGGGCTGTGCATTTCTCCCATGGGCACTCCTCACCCTTTTTTCCCCATATTAAGTATTTGATAAGGTTCTTTTGGTTGCAAACATTGTACACCAAAAGAGCCTGCTTTTTCATGAGAAAGTTTCTGAGAACTGCCAATGACCAGGAGGAAGGTTTCTAGGGAGAAGGGAACTCAGTCTTTGGAGTCAGCAGCAGATGGTGGAGTCCTTCCCACAAAGTATGGTGCTAACACCTCCAGACCTCGTCACTTTGGGCTCTCAGGAGAGACAGCAGGACAGTCCCCTCGGCCAGTGTACACCACGGTATTTCAGCCGAGATGGGGGCAGAACTTGGAGACATGAGAGGCAGGTACTGCTGTGTCCCTGAGATGCAGCCGCCCTGCAGAGCTGGGCCTTGTCTAGAACTTTCACAACATTTCTCCATTCCAATCTTTCTGCAGCAACTGTATCAAGGCTCTTTTTATAATTGGGGAGGAATTATTATGCGGCAGCTTTCAACACTAACGACTGCCGGTAACATTGTACACAACTGCACGACCCAGGAAAATCAGTTGCGGGTGTTTTGTTTTTTGGGTTTTTTTGTGTGCATACGCGACCCTGAGCAGAGAGCAAGGTTTTGATTTGTACTTTAACACACTTTAGTGTGTTGATTCAAAAGGGCTTGTAGTAAAGGAAAGACAAGCTGAACGCCAGAGTAACAAGTGTTCAGAGCAGAGAGGAAGAGAGAGGGCAGGAGACTTTTTAGGGACACGTGCAAGGCCATAGCTTGGAGGGTCGGGTGGCTCCTGGGCACGGGTCCTCTCCCCACCAGACCCGTGTGTGCGGGGGGGGGGGGACTTCCTCCGCCACAGCCGGAGCTCGGGCGCGGGCCAGCCGCACGGGGAGGTGTCGGCTCCCGGGTGGGGCGGCGCCTTCGCCTCCGACTGCCGCAGGGTCCCGGACGTCAGCGACATTTTGCCGAAGAGCGGCGACAGCGACCGCGCTTCAGCTGCTGCGTCCTGCCGCCCGCCACCTCGCTAGGCCTGTGCGAGCCGCCTCCACTTTTCCAACCCTACACTCAGACCCCGCCCCGGACCTCCCGGCAGAGGACGCCTACGCGGGGCCGCCCCGCCTGCTCGGAGCCGGACCCCGCCCCCTCCCCGGTCGGCCTCCCGCCTCCGCCCTCCTCCTCCCCATCCTCCCCCTCTGCCCCGCCCCCGCTCCGTCCCTCCCCTCCCCCGCTCCGCCCCCTCCCTCCCCCTCCGGGCGGGGCTCGAGTTTGAACTGAGCGGCGGGCCGGGCCGGGTGGGGTGGTCTCTGTGTCGTGAGTTCCGCGGGCGACACGTCGCCAGCTGCGCGCTGCACGATGTCCCCGGGCAGCGGGGTGAAGAGCGAGTACATGAAGCGCTACCGGGAGCCGCGCTGGGATCAGTACGCGTCCTGCTACCGCGAGCTGCTGCGCTACCGCCTGGGCCGCCGGCTGCTGGAGCAGGCGCACGCGCCCTGGCTGTGGGACTCCTGGGGCCCTGACGGCGCATCGGACGGCTCGGCCTCTCCGGCGCCTGACCCCTCGCCCCGGTGCGCGCCTGCATCGCCTGTGGAGGCCCCAGAGGCCGGGGAGGCCGGGGAGCGGGGCGCGGAGGCCCCAGAAGCCGCGGAGGCCCCAGAGGCCCCGGAGGCCGCGGGCACGGAGCCCCAGGACCAGCAGGACGCGGCGCTGCCAGGTACCTGCCCGGGGGCGCGCGAGGTGCGGGGTGGGCGTCCAGCGTGGGCGTCCGAGCTGCCAGGGAGATGCGCTTCCTGTTTCGTATTTTGGTTAGCGTTCTTGTTTTGTTTTGGTTTGCTCGGGAACGGAGAACGCACCTCCCCTGGTCTCTGGAGGAAGGCGTGGCCGCCTGCGCCCTCTTCGCTGCGTCCCTAGGTGGTGGGCAGGAACTCCGTAGGGCGGCTGGGCCGGGGTCTGCCTTCGCATGTTGGCTCCGCGCGCCCCTCGCGATGAGAACGACGGGGCTGACCTCTTCTTCAATGGGGTCCAACCCCCTGCCCTCCGGGCTCTTGTCGGCGCGTAGGTGCCCTCTGCTTTCTGCCCACTCGGACCCTACCTACCGCCACCAGGCGCAGAGCTGGGGCGCGGGTGCCAGGCGGAATGCCTGGCACGGTTTGGGTGGTGGGGACCTTCTCGGCGCCCAGGTTGGGAAGGCCTCACCGCGAGGTGCCTGGACTCTAAGCAGGGACACTGAAAAAAAAATAGCGATTTACTGAGAGCCTATTATGTATTCCCTCCCCTATCTGTATTTGCTCATCGAGTGTTCAAAACAGTCGTGAGATGTAGGGGCACAGTGTTAATCTGTTTCTATATAAGAAGAGATGGAGTCTCGGGATGCATGAGCAAAGTCTGAGAAGATGGAATTTTGACTGTGAGTCTGGTTAGGCAGTTGGTCACTGTGTTCAGTTGTTCTCACATCATCCCTGGTGGAGAGGCCTACTGTCACGTCGCTCGAGTCTCCACGGTCTCTTGATGCTTGCGCAATCGGCGTAGCTGACTGACAGTGGAGGCAGCAGGGAAGGGCCTCCTGGCCACTCCTGTGTGAACGAGCCACCTGCTCAGTTAGGAGATGTACTGTATCAGGATGAATGGGCTTCTCTTCTCTTCGTTGTCAGTGAAGGAGCTGCAAACTGCAGTGTGCGGTACCCAAGCTGTTTAGGTGGCACCTTAGAACGGAGTGTACCTGTGAAGCGCATCTTGAGTTCATGACTGATGTACTCTGAGTGCTTTCCATGGAGATATGGGCTCCTCCCCGTGGACTGGCAATGCTCTGCTAAAATTTCTAATTTGGGCATCAGGAAAAAGAAAGGATGGTTTTTTTTTGGAACTCAGTATTACAGGCTCTTTTCCATTCCTTCTTCCTGCAAAATCCCTGTCAATTCCTGCTTTGGACAAGATTACCACCCCCCTCCCCACCTCACCATCGAACCCAGGGGTGCTCTACCACCAAGCTACATCTCCAGGCCTTTTTATTTTGGGTTTATTATGATACAAGGTCTTGCTAAATTGCCAGGCAGGATCTTGCGAACCTTCTGCCTCAGCTTCCCGGTTGCTAGGATTACAGATTTGACCAGCGTGTTAGGCTTTTAAAAACTGTTTTCAAGTGGATGCTTTTATGTATTAGAGTGATGACCACTCTTTGGGGTTGGTATAAAAAAACACTGTGTTTTCCTGAAACTGTTTATACACATAGAATCATGTATTTCTATACAGCATATTGCAAAAGTATGGCGAGCCTCACCCATACACACCTGCCAAGTTCTGCTTGTTAGGTGACTGTTTTCAGCTCCTCTGGCTTTTCTCAAAGCTGCCCCACCTTGCATGTCATGATTCCTTTTTCCTTCAGCCTACACACCGGGTTAGTTCCCTAACACAATCATCTGAACTTGTCCCTCTGGGGCCTCCGACCTACTTCTGTCTGGCCTGGCTTCTGCCTTGGCCCTGCTGTCTGATGGTATCACCTCCAGCACCGCCGGGCTCCTCCTTGGTGCTAGCCACTACCATGTGGCCACTGCAGTCTTTCTCTTGGTCTGCTCCTCCTTGGTGGGGCTCACCTTCAGGCTGCCTGAGATGAGCTAGAGCCTGATTTTCTGAGATCTTCATCAGAAGACAGCTTTACTCCACTCTCACAGTTGTGGCTGGATGAGGAAGTCTGGGTCAGAAGTAATTGTCTCTTTAAAAATCCGAAGGTGTTGCCTCCTTGCCTTGGGGTGCTGTTAGCGCCTTTTCTTTGTCCTCGCCTGGGTCTGTTTTCGTCCATTGTGTTGAAAATTTGGTATGTCTAAGCAGTCACACTTATGTTTTTAATTCTGGGAAGTTTTCTTGAATTATTTTCTTATTTTTTTGAGGGGCCTCACACATGCTAGGCAAGTGCTCTACCACTGACACTATCCCCAGACCATCTTTTCTTTGTTTTACAAGTTAATTAAATTAAGCTGATACATGAAGACAAAAATTACACACATTTATGGGGCATTATGTGATGTTTGTGTATATATTAATGTTTAAATCAGGTTAAACATATATTCTCAAACATTTGCCATTTCCTTATGGTGAAAACATTTAAAATCTAGCTTTTTGGGCTGGGGATTTAGCTCAGTGGCATAAGCGCCTGCCTTGCAAGTGTGCAGTCGTGAGTTCGATCGCCAGTACCAAAAAAAAAAAAAAAAAAAAAAATCTAGCTTTTTGAAATGTGCAGTACTTTTTATTTTTGTTTTGACAGTATATAGCCCAGCAGTACTGAGCCCTATTTTTATTTTTTATTTTGAGGCAGCATCTCACTAAATTGCCCAGGTGTGGCTTGAATTTCTGATCCTTGTGCCTCAGCCTCCCAGAATGCTGGATTATGAGTGTGTGCCACCACACCAGGTTTATTTCTTGATCCTGTCTAGTTTTACCCATTGATCAGCTTTTCTGCAGTCTGTGGTAAGTGCTGTTCTACATAAGATCCACTTTTCTACATTTCATGTGTGAGTGAGATGCAGTGCTTAGTTTTTTCTTTTTTTTAATTTTTAAAATTTTTTATTATGTTATCGGTACTGAGAATCGAACTCACGACTGCGCGCTTGCAAGACAGGCACTAAATCCCCAGCCCTTCTTTTTCTTTTTTTGTCTTTCTAAGACAGGGTCTCACTATGCAGTTCAGGCTGGCCTTGAGCTCACTTTATGGTCTGGAACTCAACAGTGATCTTGCTGCCTCAGCCTCTTGAGTGCTGGGATTACAAGTATGGACCACCACACCTGGCTTTTATTTTTCTTTATTTGGTTTATTTCACTAATATGATAATCTCCAGTTCCATTCCTGGTGTTGCAAATAACAAGATTTTATCCCTTTTTATGTCCAAATAGTATTTCATTATGTATCTGACCACATTTTCTTTATCTGTTCATACATTGATGAATAGATAGTTTCCATTTCTTGGCCACTGTAAATAGACTTGACATGGGAATGGAGTGCAGGTGTCTCTTTTGTATACTAATTTCATTTCCCTTGGGTATATACCTATTAGTGGGATTATTGAGTCATATGGTAGTTGTATTTTTAATTTTTTGAGGAACCTCCATGCTGTTTTTCATTTACATTTATACTAACAGCACATAGGTTCTCTTTTCTTTGCAACTTTGGCAGCTTTTGTTATATTTTGCTCTTTTGATAGTTGCCATTCTCATTGGAATGAGGTGATTCTCGTTTGCGTTTTCCCTGATGGTTAGTAATGTTGAGCATTTTTTCATGTCTTTTTTCCCTTCCCTTCCCTTCTCCTGCCCTCTGCCTTCTGCCCTTTCCCTTCTCCCTTCTCCCTTTTGTCTTTCTTCTTTAGTAGGGATTGATCCCAGGGTCCTTACACTAAGCTCAATCTCCAGCTCTTACTATTATTATTGTTACTATTTTTTTTTTTTGAGATAGGATCTTGGTGTGTCACTGAGTTAACCAGACTGTACTTGCACTCCTCCTGCCTGTCTCCCAGAGTTATGGGATTTCATAATTCTTTTTGTGGTAGGATTTTATATTTATGTTTTGGAGAAATGTCTATTTAGGGCTGGTCTCTATTTTTAAATTGGACTGTTTGGAGTTTTCAGGGATATTAACCCTTTTCATGTATATAGTTTTGGTTTTTTCTTTTCTTCCTGTAGATCTTAGATGGATGTTAGACTTTATGAATATATTCTTTACTTTTCTAGTTTCTTTTCTCTCCCACTTCCCATCTGTTTTTTTGTTCTGTTTTTCTGGGTAATATTCTGATCTATACTTCCAACTCATCATACTTTTTTCATTTGTGGGCTCCTATTTAAAGCATTTTTAATGTGTAAAAGGCCTTGAATTGTTTTCTGAACCTGCCTCTTTCCCTCCCTCCTGTCCCTTTTTAAAAACAGGTTCTTGATTCATGTACATAAATCTTTTTTTTTTTTTTTTTTGAGACAGGGTCTTGCTGTATAGTTCAGGCTACCTTTGAGCTCACCATGTACCGCAGGCTGGCCTTGAACTCACAGCAATCCTTCTGGCTCAGTCTCCTGAGTGCTGGGCTTACTGATGTGTGCCACTATGCCTGGCCCATAGATCTTTTCTTGCTGAGGATATCACTAGAAGATTGTCTTCTCCCAGTTTTTCAGGCATAGTCTATTTTACAGCCCATCCTTTTCTTTGTAATTATGTATTGCCTTGTTAGAGGCTTTTTTCAAATGTTTGATAATTCTTGGCTTCTCCTTATTTAAGAGATGGGTATGAAAAGCTCTCTGGAAGTTTTGTGCAGGGATGTGTGGGAGGTTGGCGATGTGGAGCTCCTTCCCATAGCCAATATACTTTAAAGAGTGGGCTAGAGTGTCTCCAATTCCTTATTTCATAGCCCCCTTCTTAGATTAAATTTTATTTTAGAAAAGTTTGCATGGGCATAATTTTAAACAGTGTGCTTAAAATTGCCCCTTCCCTACACACATCCTTTAGTCTTTCTCTTTTTAGCTTTTCTTTTAGCTTTTTCTCTTTTAGTCTTATTAGATTATTTTTGATTATTTATTTTTTAGACAAGATCTCACTGTGTAGTCCAGGCTGGCCTTGAATTCACTGTGTAGTCCAGGCTGGCCTCCAGTTTGCTGTGGTCCTCTTGCCACGGCCTCTTGTGTGATGGGATTGCAGGCGTGCACCACCACAGTTAGAGGCCTTTTGATTTTAAATATTACATTTTACATTATTTATAGGAGATGAAGGCTTAGCTCATGATTTTAGCACTACCACTTCATTCCATCCCATCCTGGCACTAATCTCTACAATATGAACTCTGTAACTGTTTTCGTATAATGGGCCACTGTTCTTTGCATGAATTAGGTAAACATGATTTGCAGGTAAGCCATGTAATATATTCTGACTATATTTTCTCTATTATAATTTGTTTTTCCTGAAATTGATCATATCTTCATTTCTTTTGTTTGCTTAGTTTTTGCGTTCCTATCACTAATTCAGCCTGAAACGGTCCAGCAGTATTGTAGAACTTGTACGTTAGACAAAACATAGGTTTGACTAATCAGATGTTTTCCTCAGAAACCTTTTCTTGGAGCCCTTAATCCTTTTCCTGTCCAGTCTGGAGTCTGCTGTCCAGGTCCAGTCTGCTGGATGGGTTTCCCTCCTCATGTGTCTGAGAATCCCTCTCATTCTTCTGGCCTTTGAGTTGGGCCCATACCTGGGGCACTGCAGGTCACCTTTTTCCTTTGCCTGTTCCTTACTTTTGGGAAACACATCCTGTAGAGATCCTTTTGTGAGGATTTGGGGTTTTGTGAGTTTTGGTGTTTTAGAGTTTGAAGCCACTATTATTATGCTGAATTCTAGTTCTGTGCTTGCTTTAAGCACTGTGCTGTTTGACACCTGTACTGTTATATGATGCTCCCTTGGAGGTGGTTTTTGTTGTTGTTGTTGTTGTTGTTGTTGTTTTTGTGTGTGTGGGGAGGAGGGGGAGTGAAGCTTTCAGGGATTCTTTTTATTGCAGGTGTTCTAGAATTGGGTGATATGTCTGTGGGTTTTTATTTTGTTTTTTTCCCTCTTTCCCTGGGCCAGGCTTTTTCAATCTGGAAACTTCTTTCAGTTTACTGTATCTTACTATTGCTTAATTTGCTCTGCTTCCTTTTTTCTTTTCTTTTCTCTTTTCTTTTCTTTTCTTCTTTCTATAACTTTCCTTGGTTGGATGGCACATCTCCTGAATCAAACTTCTGTCATTTTTATTTTAAAAGTTTTAATATTAAATTTTTTGGTTCTGTTGTCTGGGAGAACTCTTTCTATAGTCCAACCTTTATATTAAAATACTTAAATTTTACCACCCCTTGGGGAAACCAGAAGCAAGAGCATCTCCTGAGATCCGCGCCATGCTGGAACTTAGGGCGCCGAGCCAACCAGTAAGCAGCCTGCTGCCCTGGAAAGTGACTGTGGTATGGGGAGCCGCGGCCACCCCAGGGCGGGGAAACAAGAAGCAAGAGCCTTTCCTGAGATCCGCGCCATGCTGGAACTTAGGGCACCGAGCCAACCAGTAACCAGCCTGCTGCCTACCGGGTCGCGGGCTTAGAATCAAACATACCACCCCCCCACCCCCGCTAACAATTGGGATCCAGGGATCTTGGTATCTCTTGGGAGGTGACCATATGTGGTACAACAAGTGGGGGGAGTTTCCTTCTACTATCTCTGAAGGCAGATATTTTTATCGCCGTTTTGCTTTGTCCTGATTAATGGTGTTGCTCTATTCAATACTGTGTTGATGTGTTCTATAATGTTGTGTATTTCTTTGATTTTGCTCTACCTAGTAGAAGAACAACTATTGTGAAGACAACGAG
>PVJX010031121.1:0-21464 GCA_004027295.1 Dolichotis patagonum
ACACTGCCCGTGGGTGAACTCTAATCTCTGATAGCCTATTGAAGAGGGCTAAAGCTCCTGGACTGCACCCTCTAGAGGAGCCTTAACCAACAAGAAAAGGGTCTGGGCATTACACTGTACACTTGTATGGAGGAGCCAAAAACATGACAAAAGGGAGAAATAAGAAACAACTCCCAGCCCCCAACCCTGAGAACATTGATCCAGGAGAGGTAAATACAAAAGAGATTGAGGGCAGCAAAAATGCAACATCAAACACAGCATTAGCGGACATAAAGAGATATATATTCAAGACCTCGTAAGCGGGACCAAAACTGAAATATTAATTCAAATTAAACAAGAGATAAGTAGATTAATAAAAGAAGGGCTGGGCACCTCTCAAGAAGACACAGACAGCAGAATGGAGGAACACAAATGGAGAGAAAAATTTAATGAAGAATTCAGAAAAAACCTAGAATTCATGAAGCAAATTCAAAGAGATTATCAGGAAACTAAAGACTCCATAGAAAGCTGGCAAAACTGCTTGAAAGAAACCAAAGATAGACTATCAAAAATGGAACACAGGCTTGCAATGTGAGGTCATGAAAGGGAAGATCTCTTCTCTTTGTTAGTATTTCGAGGCGTTCTATACTAGATATTATAGCCAATCTGGAAGATGGAAGATGACAAGAGGATCTATAACTAAAGAATAAAGTATGTGAACGAAGAAGCAGGAATCAAACCAGAGGGATTACAAAGGCTATTCACAGAAATTATTAAGGAAAATTTCCCAAGCATAGAAAAAAGAAATGATATGCAGAGGTATGAAGCATACAGAACTCCAGCCACCTATAACCAAAACAGAACTACACCCAGACACATAATAATCAAGATCCCAGAAATTCAATATAAGAACAGAATATTAAAAGCCATCAGAGAAAAGAAATAGATCACCTATAAAGGAAAACCCATCAAAATCATGGCAGACTTCTCGACACAGACCATCAGGTCAAAAAGAGCTTGGAGTAAAATAATTCAAGTGCTGAAGGATAACAATCTCCAGCCCAGATTGATGTATCCTGCAAATCTCTCTCTAGAAATTAATGGAGAAAAAAGATGCTTCCATGACAAAGAGGAGCTAGGAGAATTTGTGACCACCAGTCCAACCCTACAAAAAATACTGAAGGATATTCTAGGGAGAGAGAACAAGAATACAAGCATTTCAGGAACAGTGGCAGAGAGGCCTCAGTGAATGTGGCAGACAGTGGATTGGAAGAGAAAAATAGACTATCAATGGCAGAAAAATACAATAGCAGAAATGAGGCAGAGAAGATTGACTATAATATCTAGTATAGAACGCCTCGAAATACTAACAGAGAGAAACACAGGGAGAGTAGATCAAGAGATAGGGTTCATTGAGCTGCTCTGTATAGGTAGGCAGTGGGACCCAAAACAAGCAGTGCATCCCATGGGAGTGAAAGGGGAGGAATTGTCTAAAAAAGGGAGGCAGAGGATATTGTTAATGGGTAACAAGATTTAAAATTTACATTATTCTCACCACTCTGCTTGGATGGATTACGTGCTGTTCCAGTTTGTCTACTTACACTAGACTTGAAGACATGGTCAGCTATCCCAAAAATAAGAGGACATCTTATGGTAATCAACCCTAATTTCCTATCAGCTTAATCTGAAGCCCTTTATAACTTATACTGTCTATTATGACTGATCTTATTTGAATCTGGTTTGTTAGATTGCTACTTTGTATTGACTGATTTTATTTAAATTTGTTATTATTGATAGCATCAAGTCTAAGTGTATAGGCAACTACACTGAAGATGACAAGATTCACTAAGATACCCACTCCGGTTTGATTATTACTTGCTTTTGAAATCTTATAATGTCTCCAATGCTTCATTTTTATTAATGTTGTTATATACTGTTGAGACATCACGGTAACCATTGTAGATCACCTAGTATTGCGGTTTTATGTGACTTTTTTGCGTCATGCTTTTCTAGGAATTGTTTTGTTTTATCTTGCTTTGTTTTGTTTTTACCTCTAATACAGAAAGGATAGGTATACATGTAGAGACTCATGCATGTGTAGAGCTTATAAACAGTTTACGAGAACCAACTATATAACACATGTTGAAATGAACAACTACTTTGAAGAAAAAGAGACACTACAGTACCCAGTGCTGCTGATTCCATAATGTCATGATATAAAGTCCAGCAAAACTATCACTTTTTGTTCAAAGTGATCTTAGCTTGCTTTGCCTTGTATAAGTTCAACACACATGAAGGTATGGACAGCTGTTTTGAGGAGCATGAGAGACACTATGACAGCCATTCTTGGCTTCCCTAATGTCTGGTCTTGAAGACCTGAAATGCCCTCCTCATCCTGCTCAGATCAATTCCATACTAGGTTGTTTCATGTGAATTCCCTGTATGTGACAATCTGGACAACTATTTGGAAGAAAACAAGAGTCAATATGATAGAGAGTGAATATCTCCGATTGTCTAGTTTTGAAATTTTTGTCTCTTAAATTGCTTTCTTGTGACCCACTTTGCTCTGTTTTGTTGTGTTTAATTTTACCCTATTGATATAATTGCATGTATATCTGAGTGGGTAAGATGGATGACCATATTGCTGTTTTTGTCAGATTGTGGAGCAGAACTGTTAACAGTCTCACTGTTTGAATGTCTACTTTACATGTTTTAATTTTGTAAATTGAACAACTGTTTCCAAGAAGTCAGTATGTAATTTGTCAAGTAATAATTTCTTAGGGTTTTTTTTGTTCTTCTCCTTTTTCCCTTGGAATACTGTATTGTTGCTACCCTTTATTCTGTTTATTTTGTTTTGTTTTGTTTTGTTTTGTTCTTTTTCTCTTTAAATAAAATTATTAAAAAAGAAAAAAAGAAAAAAAAGACTAGGAAATGTCATGACCCTCGTGGGTGGCTGAGGGAGAGAATCTGGGAAGTCCTTGAAGATGGCAGTTTGAAGATTGAGAGCTAAGAGCTCACAGAAGGTGGGTGAAGCCCAGGGACAATCAGCACATTAAGAGAGAGCCTGAGAAAGGTGGAGAGGTCTCCTGGAACAAGGTCAGGCTATGCTCCGCTGTGCCACACACCCTTATACATCCCTGCTCGAGTGAGTCTTGGAACTTTGAAAATGGGCATTGGGCATCTGTTTGAAGGAGGAGAATAGGACCTGAACCTCCTCATGTTAATTTCCAGATAAAGCCCTAGCTCTGCCAATCGCAGGAGAAAGCTAGGAGTGCTTACCTGAGCAGATGACCCCGGCGTCCTCATGGTGGCCACAGTTGTGCACAGACAAGCCCAGATGGCAGCACTGGCCTAATGACATCTCATTGCCTTGGCACTGCACATCATCCAGAAGGATGTGCCCAACCCCCTCCCCAAAGTGGCCACGCCCCAGGGCACTGATGCCTTCTCCACAGCCCAGCTGCCGGCACACCACGTGGGCAGCGCTGAGGGCCCAGAGATCATCGCACACGGTACCCCATGTGCCATTGTGGTAGACTTCAACTCGCCCTTCACACCGGCTCCTCCCGTCCACCAGCCTGATGTCAGGAAGATCTGCAGAACACCCAGGGGTTATTGTTGGAGTGTGACAGGCAACTATAAATGGAATTTTTCTTTAGTTATTAATATAACATACCCTAAACACCAAAGCTTTAAAAACTCTTGCTTCCTGCTTCTAGGTCTCAGAGAACCAAGTCAAACTAGTGTTTATAAATGAAGTGACTGGTTTTTCTGGGCTATTTCTGATTCCAGCATCTTCTTCCATCATTCCCATCTTTCAGTTGGAAATATGGTACTTATAAGGTTAAGGATAAATATGGATGTTGGAGTTAAGCCATCAAATTGATAGGCGTTGACATCAGGACTGCCTACCTTAAGTTTTCATTGTTTCCTTTAGGTCAAGTTTGTCTATTGGTCCAAGTTAAACTAAAAACATTTTATAAAAACCAGAAAGTAGATGAGCAGCAGTTGGCCTTGTATGAAGCCTCTCCTTGCATTTAGCACTTATTTTCTCAGTCCTGGGGAAAGCATGGATAGGGTAGATACTGACATCATGGCTATAACCTCAGGGAATCCTTTAGAAAGATCTGATAACTAAGAAGCTTCAAGAGAAACAATGAGAGGTTTACCAATGGTGGGCGCTGTTTCAGCCAAAGCTGGTTCATCTTCAACAGCTGAGAGAGAAAAGCCCACACATCCACATTAGGGAAGGTAAACTTCAATAAAATGCCACAAGCAAGAAGGTGCACAAGTTTTTGTCAGTGCCAGTGTGGTAGGTTAGAGCTTCCTGGCATGATGACACTGCCACAGAGGGCTCAGACAGTGGGACACTGTCTTTCCCTTTCCTGGGAGATCCTGAATTACTAATGCTTAGTGGAAGGATCTCTCTGAACCTTACCAGGAAGTGCCACTGATGGTCACTCAGAAGATCTGAGGCTACAAAGTAGGGTAATGAACATTGGATACCATTTTATTCAGAGGTTTTTATCCCTGGTTACCATGAAAGATTAAATATTCAGATTAAAAAAACTGACTGAAAGAGTAGAATAGAAATAGCCTCTTCCTCACTGACATCTTTGCTCCAGTGAGGACCCTCATCTCTGCCTGGGCTGTGGGGTCCCACAATGGAGCAGGAATCACAAATGTTCACTGCATAGTTAATTAGCAACAAAAGGTACCAAACAGGGGTTGAAATTTAATTTATATTTTTGAATGGTCCTGACTTGGGCAATCCATAATCAAAAGAGTATTTAGATAATGTAGCTTTCTTGGAGAAATTTCTGAGCTTGATGCACACAAAAAATCATTCCTGAAGTTACAACTGCCCCAGAGCAGGACATAGCTCTCTGATTTGAGATATGTGTGTGCTCACAGGATCTCTTTTCTTCTTAGAGACACAGGAACATGCTGTGAAACTGGGCAGGGGACCCTCTTCTCCTGACACCAGGGTGACAAACATCGAAGCAGTTTTCAGGATGTGGGATTGGGAGTACTAAAGCCAGGGCAGTCCCAGGCAAAGCAAGACAAGGCATTCACCCCCCCTGAGGCCCCACGTCAATTCAGAGTCAACCTGCATAGTTGGGAGGGGACCCAGGAATGGCAGAGTTCACAAAGGTACCTGAGCAGATGGCTCCGGCGTCCTCGTGGTGCCCACAGTTGTGCACCGACAGGCCGCGGTGGAGGCACTTTCCCAGGTTGATCTCTTCACCTGTACACTGCACGTCGTCTAGGAAGATAGGGCCGGAGCCATCGCCAAACAGGCTGCCCTTGGGGGCTTCCAGGGCTGCCCCACAGCCCAGCTGCTGGCACACAACCTGGGCATCAGGCAAGTCCCAGAGGTCATCACACACAGACCCCCAGGTGCCATTGTGGTGGAGCTCCACACGGCCCTCACACCGGTTCCTGCCTTCAGCCAGCCTCACCACCGGCAGATCTGCAGGAGCCAAAAGCTGAGTTTGCATGAGAAGCTTCCTTCAAAGGGAAATGAAGCAGTTGCACCAAGCTGGAGAATCCTACCCTGGTGGGAAGCCTGCTGTTGGGATGGCATACACCTACCTAGGGAGATGCTAACATTGGACAGGAACAGCTATGAATGTTTTCTGTGCCTGAAATTTAGCGTGGACCCTACAGTGCCTCTCTGCGCTTGACAGCTTCATTATGGGATTGCATTCCCCATGTTGGCTTGTGGAAGACTCACTTAAAAATAACATTCTTTGGGTGTCGTTTTTCATGTTGCTTTTCTAAATTCGAAATAATGCAGGCCAATCAGACTGCATTTTTAAACTAGGTCTCTCAAAGAACATGCTGAGAATCTCAGGACAAATTTAGTATTACTTTACTTGAATTGACAAAAATGTGAATTATATCTTTGAGAATGATGTTGGTGGCAGGGGCTGGGAAATCCAGCAGAAGATAGAGCATTTCTACTGTGAGAAAATAAGGACTCTACTGAGTACATCTTTTTGGATTTTTTGAATCTGAACCAGATGAAAATGCTTCTCAGGGTCTGAGCCTCCAAGATTGGTGCTGATTCACGGGGTCCCTTTTTGAAGGTGCTACAATAGTACATCTTGGAGCTTGGTTGTGGTCCTGGCCTTTGGATGCTGTGCCCAAGGTGTGGGGTGAGTTGGCTTTATCCTTGAAGAGATTACCACACTAGAAGAACTCATTCTATAACCCCTGGCCTCTAATGAACACAGCTACTTTTCCACACAGCGCCAGGGCCACAGAGATAATTTTTCTACTTTTCTGTTGTTTACAATGACCAGACCCAAGCTTCAGAAAAAGTCACAAAATGCAAGGATGGAAAAGGTACCTATTGGATTGAAGACATGTGGATGCTCTCTAGGAGTTTAAGAAACTTCATGTAAAAAAGAAAAATAGCCACCATAAGTACATTCTGAACAAGCACAGTGAAATTTCATATTCTTTTCAAATACCATCTAAATAATATAGGTGAGTTTGCCTTCAAAAACCCTACCCAGCCTCTATCAAACAGTTATGCTTTAAATACGATAGTAGCTCATGAATGTGCATGCATTATTTTGATTAAGAGGAAGGCAGATATTTTTATTTTTATGTTTTTAAATTTTATTTAAGGAGAAAAAAAGCAAAACAGAAAAAAGGGTAGAAATAATACAGAAGGCAGATATTTTGCAAATGGGAAGGGAACAAAAGGTGGAGGGAGAGGGAAGAAGGGGAAGATTTAAAGTGGGTCATATATGTACACCAACTCTTCATGATGAATGTAATCATTATGTACTGAAAACATATACTGATAAAAATTAAAAAATTAAATAAATAAATACCTTTGATTATACTCTAAAAAATTAAATAAAATTCACGCTGGGATTGCAAACCTATGGCCCCACAGGCAGGTAGTTGAAAATGTAAGAAATGAGATGGCGACTAATGGGAGAAAGAGGGTCCTGGGAGGAAAACCCTTGGGGATATCTTGTCCCCCAGCTCATTTCTCTTACTCACTATCTCTGCTTCCTGGCTGCCTTGCAGTGAGTAGATTTTTTCTCCACAATGATGTTTTTACCTTATCACATGCCCACAGCAATGGAGTCAGCTGACCATGAACTGAAACCTCTGAACCTGTGAGCTAAAACAAACCTTTCCTTTTTAAAGTGGTTATTCTCAGGTATTTTGTCACAGTAATGGAAAGCTGACTAACACACCAATTCTTGCATCTTGCAGCCCTTTCTTCTTATTACATTCCAATCCCAGACTTTCTAGGTGAACTCAGATACTCCCAGTGCTTCTAGAAGCAGCCGTTTGTAGGCCCAGCCTGAGACTTTGGAGAAGAGTGGAAATGGATGGTGTGTCTAGCAGGAATGCTTCTTCGCACAACAATGCTTACATATTTCTAAGCTCAAACTCTATAAACAGAAGGCAACTGAAGAAAGAGGAAAGGATTACCTGTTGATGTGGGTACCTCCATAGGCTTTGGAAAAGATGCTGAGAATGGATAAAAAGCAAAAGAAGAAAATTGTATGTTTTAGTTAAGTATTAATCAAAGGTTAACCCTTAATTATTGTATTTAAATCTTAGCTGATTGTCTCTAGTACAGAGTCAAGGCTCTTCATATTTTGGATCATTTACTGATAGTCTCTGATTCTAGACGAAATTCTTTTCTCAAGTCTTTTCTCTGTAAGGTGCATTTGTTTCCTTCTCCAGCTGATGTGTGAACAGTAAATATAAGCCAACTCATACAAGCTGAGGAAAATCAAAGGTTGGTGGTTAATGCTTCCTTCCTTCCTTCCTTCCTTCCTTCTTTCCTTCCTTCCTTCTTTCTTTCAACAGGGCCTCACTGTGTAGTTCAGGCTGGCCTTGAGTTTACTATGTAGCCCAGGCCAGCCTTGAATTCACAGTGATCCTCCTGTCTCAGCCTCCCAGGTGTTAAGATTACAGGGTTTACCATCACACTTGGCTAGTTTTGCTCTTTTTTCTTTTTTGTTTCAAAGAGACATTTTACAGTCAAGAGAGCATCCTTTAGAGATCTCTACTATGAAGAAAAACCCACCCTGGTGCTTCCTCTGAAAGATTAAGGTCACTTGTTTCTCCCAGTTCTCCTTTGCATGTTTGACTTTTCTCTCAAAGAGCTGCAGCCATAGAAGAGCTGCTGGCTAAATTTGAAATGTAACAACTACTAGGCCAAAAGAGTCAGGAGCAAACTGAAAAGTGTTGTTTTCAGTGTTTTCATTCTTAACGATTGTATAGGTAGGCTTGCGTCTTTGAATCACCAATGTACATTGCCTTGTTTTGGGAAGAAATTGCACCCCACCTGGCCTCCAAGACTGGCCTTGAGTTACAATAGGTAGAAAGCATTACATAGACATAAATTCCCATGGTGCTCAGGTGTTGAATGAGGTCAGAAGGTAACATCTAAGTAGCAAGTCCTACTGTTTAGCAAGCATTCCCTCAGCCTTCTTCACGGAGAAATCTTCTCTCACAGCCTTCTGTCAATGAGTCCTCATCCTCCTTGGCCCCATCCACAGGAGGAAACTGAGGTATCCTGCAGTTCAGAGATTTGCTAGAGGACTCAAGGCTGATAAATCATGAAGACATGGCATTTGGCCCCTAAACCATAATCTATTGCCCAGGGTTAAAGCTGCTTAGTTAAGAAGAACTAAAATTACCTGAGGTTGGATAACTCACAGCCATTGATGGTGTTGGAGAAGGCAGAGAGTCTGTAAAAGACATAGAAAGTATGGGTAGGTTGTTTCCATTCTTTTTAAACCCCAGAGGTACACTTATTTGAATCAGAAAAGTACAATGTCTCATTTGGGGAGAAACTGCACCCTCATCTGGGCATCTAAGAATGCCTTTGAGTTACCATGGTTTTAAACACTAATATTTTGGGTCACTGGGCTCATTTTCTGTCCTGCTGCCAGGCACTACAATATCATTTTCTTTTCCTTTGGCAAACTGTGACTACAGTAATTGTGACCTTGTGTAGAGTACCTGGTCAGTTGGTTTCTCTCTCTCTCTCTCTGTGTGTGTGTGTGTGTGTGTGTGTGTGTAGGTCCTGCCTCCTATAACTGTCTATTCATAAGGAATAGAACCAAATTATCTCAAACATACACATGAGTGACTCAGTGCAGGGAAGGTGTGGAAAGGCCCTGGGTGGGCTACAGCGCTGGGCCAGGTGTTCCAGATGGAGATGAAATAGAACTTGGAGCGGCTGCTCCGTGGCTCTTATGGGTGTCTATGATCTATATGTGACAGCGAGGACCCTGTTTTCCAAACTTCCTGGCCCTTTCATCCCTAGCCTTGTCCTGTGATTCCTACTGGGTTTGTGGCTTCAGCTCCTGCCTCATTCAGAACTCTGATTCTGTCCCCTGACTTCTCTCTCCTCAGAACTGTCCAGCACCTCCACCTTCCATGTGCCTTTATCTTCTCCTATCTAGTTGATAAACCATTTTGCCTCTTCCCAGGAGGATGTAGAGACAGGTGGGAACTTTTGACTTCAACTATTGAATTTACTTGGAGACACTCGACTGGGAAAAAGGGAATCACAAGAGTCTTGGGCTAGAAACTGGGCTTCCAGCTGTTAGGAAATTACTTTGTGTTACCTATAAAATGAGGGAACATTTTCAGAGGTGTGACTCATCACTGTTGGGACTGCGATAACTTGAGGTGGTGCATCTTCTGTTTTAAGACTTGTACATTTATTGTATTACAATATGAAATTCATGTTTAGTTCTGTTCTGAAAAGGGTATTTTCAAATAGGCATGGGTATTGATTAGACTAGAAAAGTCATTGTTTATTTCTAAAATATTTTATGTATACTTCTCTTTCCTTTTATGTATTGTCTTTGGTGGCAGCTGGGCCTGGCTCTATTTATAAAGGAAAAGTTATCAAATTTCTTTTTAAAAAGACTTTATGTAGTGAAGCAGAAGAGTCAGTTTAAAGGAAAGTATTATGATGATTACAGTATGAGTAATAGGTGGGTATATGGAGCTCTGGATGGCTGATGTTTGAGAAACAGTGGCCTAAGGACCATCTAGGATCCCTTGCTTCTCTGAGACCAGTTGCCCAGGAGACTTCTGGAGCCAGAATGTCACCAGTCCACCTTGGGCTCAAAACCAAGACCCACCTGAGCAGATGACACTGGCGTCCTCATGGTGGCCGCAGTTGTGGATGAACCAGCCACTGTGCAGGCACTGCCATAGCCTGGCCTCTGTCCCCATGCACTCCACATCGTCCAGGGTAATGGGGCCCTCTCCTCTCTCAAAATGTGCTTGGCCAAGGGCTGCAATGGCCCTGCCACAGCCCAGCTGCCTGCACACCACCTGGGCATCATGGAGGTCCCAGCTATCATCACACACTGTGCCCCAGGTGCCATTGTAGTGCAGTTCCACACGACCCTCACAGAGGTGGCTGCCATTGGTGAGCCTGAGGGCCACATCTGGGGAAGACAGACATGTTCTATCACCTCTTTGCCATTGCTAGAGGGCAACAGGCATTTCTGCTGACTCTACTCACTTCTGAGGTTTCTATCCTCATGCGTGGGGAGAGAACCTGTGACTTTGAGCTGGTTGCAAAAGCACTTTGGGTTTTCTCTATAACAGCAATGTAATTGGAGGGAGGTATATTTTTAAGTTTGTCTCCCATACTGGATTGTTTCATGCAGGTCAAAGAAGATCCTTACAAGCCTCGGGTAAAGTGATAATCACCAAGTATTCCAACACTATTGCTATTCTTAGTGTAGAATAACAATTTTTTTCTTTCTACATGGGCTTTGAATAAAACAAGCTTCAAGATAGAGTAAACCAGCATCCTTTCTCAGCACTGTATGCTGAGCCTCTAATGTGAGAAGCTATATGAGGATATGTTATTCTACAGCAGTGTGGTGTCAATCAGTTTCACCAAGACAGACCATGTGAACATGGAAAGGCCCTTTCAGGTCAATACTGCCCACTAGACAGAGCCACTCAGCTTTACTATCATTGCCAAATAATGTCTGAAGGACCTACCTGTGTCATTCTCATCTTGCACCAGGGACTCATAAGATGCATGGAAACCAACGTTGGTGACGATTGCATCACTATGGAACACCACGGTCATTTGGTTTGACGAGGAGGTAAATATTGGGGTTGTCTTGGAACACAACCTCCCCAGTGAAAAAGACTCACTTTGTGGGCCATCGAAGATTTCAATGAAGTCATATGGACAGCCATAGAAATTTTCCAATCTGTGAAGTAAAATGGTATCATTCAAACTTCACCTGTTAGAACTTAACTCGTCAGTCAACAATGGCCCAGACTGGTTCATTAAGGATTGAGAAAACTACAGTAGAAAACTACAGCTTAGGAGAAGGGATAACCTTAATGACACTGGTAAAATGTACCCTCCTGTTTCTAAACATGCTTTCATTTTTAAAGTCAGTGTTATTTTATGAATATGCATTATAAATACAGCATATAGAATTTAAATTGTATTGAGAGTATTTGGTGAAAAGTAAAAAAAAAATATTTTCTTATCCCTGGCTTCTTTCTCCTCACTTCATTCTCCTTCCCAGAAGTAGATTCAATGAACAGTTTCTTTTTATTTCCTTTCAGAGAGGCTCTATGCAAAAATGGCATCAGACTGCACTATCATTCATGGTTTTCCTGCAGCTTAGTACATAGCAGCACTCACTATGTGGGTGTAATCTATGTAACTGATTCCACTCTGACTGAGAAGTAGATGGTTTCCACTCTACCCTATGCTACCCTATGAAGGTTATCAGGATGACCCTTAGTGCACATCAAAATTTATCTGTGGACTGAATTCCTAGACTGGAATTGCTAGGTTAAAATATCTGTGCACTTTTAATTTTTGATCAGTATTGCAGTAAGCCATCAGGACTAGCTCACTCTGCAAAATTAAACATGAAAGTCTTTTGGGAAGGATGAGGAAGGGAAACAGTGAAACAGGTGAGCATAACTGAGTAAAGACAATAATGCAAGTGGAGAATATTTACTCACCTGATCACTTCAAATATAAGTTTGACATGAGCCCTTATGTCCACTTGTATGTCCCAGACACATTCAATATTTATGGGATACTTTTTAGGATACCAAGGACTGGTGAAAGTGCCTGAACTGTTTGTGAGCAAACCACCACAATGTAAATCTTCGTCTGTAAGAAACAGTGAAGAAACTCCATCAGTAAGGGGCCACTGATGCTTCTGGTGTTCTTAGTGAGATCAAGAAGGGATATAATGAGAACAGAAAAAAGGAAAACATGATGATTTTGTTAACTGCTAAACAAGTTAGCTTTGGAGAGTTCTCTAAATGCAAAATGACAGTTTCTTGGGCAGATGAAGATCACTGCATATTTTTATGAAGAGAAAGTGATAATGCAGTTGAAACAGCTCTGTGAACCCATGTGCACAGATAGGTATATACATTCAAAGACAGTGAAAGAAAGAAAAACATGCAAAGACAATTTAAGCTACAGTACCTTTTCTTAGTATAGCATGTTATAAAACACCTATATAGAAAATCCTTAGTTGTGTTTGTTAAAATAAATAATTAGGGGGGTCATTAAACTGATTCAGTACTCTTGGATCTTAATAAATAAGAAAACTGAAATTCAACTCTATGTAAATGGTCTCAGGCAAAACTGCTAACTAACCCTTAACTAGGGACATTTCTCTGAAATTATCCAAGGAAGCTGCTGCACCATATTCATCATTCAAGTTTTTTTTTCTTTTGGACTTGCTTCCAAGTTCACCTTATCAAAGTCTTCCCCTCTGCCATTCAGTGGAGCCCAATCACTCCACTTTGGAGCTGCTCAGTTCAAAATTGCTCTCTTATCAAATGTGTTGCCTTAAAATTTTAACCATTACATGAAAATTCTAGTTGAAGTTAAGATCAAGTTTGCTTAAAGCATCCAATTGTGACTGAAATGTTAAATATGATTGGGATTCATCAAATGGCCTCACTGCAGGAGCTTCTCATATATAAAAGGAAGAAAGTTACTGGGTGAACTAAAATTAAAGGCAAAGCACATGCATAACTATGTAAAGAGCTTACATAAAGCTGAAATACCTGTGAGTGAACTGTCATCAGTGAGGTCTGAAAATACACAGAAAAAGATAGTATCATGAACAAGGACCTCTATCCAGAATACTCCTTGAAAATACTCAAAAATATTGGCCCTCAAAAGCTCTAATTTCTTTGTGCCCAGAGAACAGAGATGATTCTGGCTCCCGAAGGGTTGAAATATTTGCACAGCAGTTGTGGACATGGGTGTCCCTCCATATGGCTTGCTGAGAACTGACCTGGGATTTATATTTCCTGATTTCCTGCAGCATCTCAGAACATCATCATTGTGGCAAGCAGACAGCCCTCTCCATAGATGATACTGACCCAGGGAGTCTCAGTGGCTGACAGACTGAACTCTTCTTCCCTCCCACTTCTATCCCCATCCTCTGTTGCCCCTTAGTTCACCATGCTGTCAATTCCAAAGAGCTGCATTGCTCTTGTTCATTAACAACAAAGAGTTTAATTGGACACCCCAACTTCAGATTTTAATAGTAGCCAGAATTCATATACATCAGAGACCTACAACTGATTGAGCTATATGGAAAAACATTACCTTTCGCTCTTCCATTTTTGTTTCCATCAGTACCTATTCAAAGTCAGAATGAGAGATGAACTGAGTTTATTCATAAGAAAAATCAGATACTCTGTTCAAGATCAAACATGTTCTAATCTGGGCAGCTGGGAAACAACATAGCATCACAACTCACCAAATTTGGCTAAAAGATTAGTGTCCCTGACACTCTGTTCTTGGTGGCTCAAGTGGAACATGGTTTATTTGCTTTTGTAACAAGAGTTGAGTTTTTTACATGGAACTTAAGTGAGGTAATACTTAGAGTAGTGACCTGCGTGTGATCTTGGATGTGCTTCTGCTGCCTTATCTAATAGTTTCTAGTTTATTAGAGGTTGTGAAGATTCGATGAGAATAGGAGTGCATCAGTTGTACCATACAGTTGCATAGCATTATGTGCTTGTCAGACACCCTGGTGTCTGTCAAGACCCTGTTGTCATTGCATACTGTGCCCAAGGTGCCATCATAGGAAACCTCCATTTGGCCCTCACACCTATGACTGCCATTCACCAGTTGCAGGATCATACCTGGGAGACAGGAAAATGGGAGCTTCTGAGCTTTGGAGTTATCTTGAATCTCTAAGACCCTCTGCATATAGAAAACATTTTCCAATCCTTGGGCATATGTTTCTCTTCTAAATTCCTGGTAGGGTGGCCCTGTGTCCTAATTTTCCTGGAATTGTCCTGGTTTATGACTGTTGAAGATCAGTTAATACCTGTTCAGTATTTCTGAAACTCTCTCAAACTCTTAGAAGTATCTCAGCTAGAGGATGCTTTACATAGCCCGTCTAAGCATAAGCCTCTCAGAGCCCTCAAATGTTCCTTGTACTCTGGTATAGAACCCAAGAGGTCTGTAAGTGTCCTGTATTAGATTCAACTGGAAGCAAGTGGGCTATTTTGAGATAGTTTTGCTCCAGAATGATTTTTCCTACTGCATTTTCCTTTCATTTAGAGGAAGATACTCTCTTGTGGATGCCTGTTGACAGTCTTCTATATTGCACTGGCAAGACAGAAGACCTTAGCCACCTACTTTTAGGATGCTCTTTGGAAGACAAACATTGGGTGGCAGAGCAGGGCTGAGGATGTGGATAGGAGGCCACAGTTCTGTTAATGTGGATGTCAGCAATGAAAGTGGACTTGTGTCATCAAATATAGAGGCTCCTCTCTTAGTGGAGGAGGACTTGGGTTAGGTACAACTTTCCCCAAACAGGTGTCAGGCTACCCACCACTCTCATTTTCATCTTGCTGCATGGTGTTGTACAGGGCATAAAACCCTGTGTTGGTGATCATGGCATCACTTCTGAACACTGCAGTCATGACATTTGAAGAGGAGAGGAATGTGAGCTCTGTCCCAGTACAAAACCTGCCCATGGAGAGTAAGGCAGCTTGCTGTCCATCGAACACTTCCACAAAGTCATAAGGGCACCCATAGATGTCTTCTAGTCTGAGGAGATGAAGGCAATATTAACATCCCTGAAGAAATCCATGCAGTCATCTATGCCTCCTCCTTCCAACTATGCCTTCCTCTAATCACTAGATTTTCCAGGAGTCAGTGACTGCCTTCCCATCCTTCTTTTCTGGGGCTGCCTCCATCCATCAGACTCCTGTCTCTCGTTTGATCTATTTCAGCAGACTTCTACCTGGTGCCCTTGTTTTCAGCCTCTCCTACTCTATTCCTCTCTACCTTGAGTATCCCTAACTCTAATGCAAATCTCTCTACTACCTACAGTGATAGTAGGTGTCTAAAAGGTTCTCATTGATAAAAGCTTAGGAAAAGCCTAAGAAGAGAGAAATCATTTTGGTATAAATAGCTATAGGTCCTGTTAAATGGTACAGTGACCCCTTTACCAATGTCCCAACCTGCCTGGTTTAAACCCACTGTTTTCATAAAATGTTTTATCCAACCTGGATGATCAGAGGAGCTGTCCTAGAATCCTAACTTTGTTCTCTAGTTTAACCACCATAAATATATATTGTTTTTTCTTCAAACCACCTTTCACTTCATCACAATTTGAAATTGTACACTGAATTACTGATTTATTTGAATACTACTTGTCTTTTAGAATGTGAACCCAGAAGGGTAGAAGTATTGTCCATATTTTTGGTACAAGAAGCCCATCCCTAGACCAGGGAGCACAAAGTCAATAAATAAATGTTGAAAGCATATTAACATCTATCTAGCATGTTATAAATGTGAAATATGCACACTTACATCTAAACAATAGTAAGTAGCCTTCAGTGCCTATATTATAAGTTTTCATTGTTCAATATATACAAAATCAATGGACATCATTACATTTTTCACATGCATTAGGTACTGGATTGGAAAACCTGCTACTATAGAGCATATTTATTCTAGAGAATCAAAAGCCAAAAATTCTAAAATTAATGTTTTAAAAATTTAATAAGTCATGTTAAAATTTTTTTATATGTTTATAATAGGGTAGCAGTAACAAATGTGAAATTAAAATGGGAACTAGCTCTTAAGTACCCCTGAGCAGGCAATACTAATAGATCTCATAAGTGACTTCAACCTTGCTTGGTTTTCAAATACTGTAAGCAAAACTTAACTTGAGATATCTATTATAAATGTTTGGATTTAAAAAAGACAACATAAGCCTGATGAGAAACAGTCCACAAACTTATAATTATGTAACTAGAGACTTTCCAATGGACAAATCAAATTTAAGCAATTGTGTAATTTTAGCCATGTAAATATTTTCTTTTTCTTATTCCTATGTGTCCTGTAGAATATTTTCCTTTGTAGGCCCTCAGAGGAGTTCTTAAATTACTTTTAGGGGTAGCTACTTGATTTATGAACCCTTGTTTGCCATATAAAATTCTTAAAATTGGGAACTTCTGGGAGATTGTTTTGTGTTGATCAGAAGAGAAAGAATTTCTCTGAAATTTGGTATCCAGGTACTGGAATATAGCAATGAAGAATAGAAGGAGGGAGATGGATCCCTGGGAACCAGGAAGGATCTGAAGTGAGAATTCAAGCCCTTAGGGAGAGTGAATAGAGAAACTTCAACACAGAACAAGGAGGTGCAAGCAGTGCTTTCTTCCTGAGCCCCAACTCACTGCCTGGGAAGGGTAACTCACCTTCAGACATGTGCTGACTACTAGGAACCCACAAGTTTCCATAGAGAAATCACCAGTGGAATGGAACAGTGGACATTGCAGGCTGCGACCACTGGTGAGTTATTTGGGTTCAGATACTTACCCAGAGAGGATAATTGGTAGCCATGTCAGAGATGGGCCACCTGAGGTCAGAACTCAGAATGGTTGTGAGTTCCATCTAGTGGCTCCCAGTGACAGGGTCAGGGAGCCAAGTTCAAGTTGGCAGGAGGTCAAGAAGCCAAGTTCAAGCCAGCAGGACTGCTGCAGGCTGAGCAAATCTGGTTCCAGCCAGACTGCCAGAAACCAGCCTGAACTTTAGTGGAACTAAAGGTGCATACTTGTTGGGATTGTCAACACCCTGGTGTAAAGTTACAGCTGGCTTGCTGAAATTAATCAGCATGGATCTGAACTCTCCCTTATATTGTCTACCAGTGACAGCAGAGACACACCTTGAGGTGGACATTTTTTCTTCTTTTCTTCTTTTATCTTTTTTTTTCTTTTGTGCTTTGTTTGGTTTTGTTTTTCTTGGTGATTTGTTTTTGTTTTTATGTGAATGTGAACATGGTTTCTAGATTTTTTTGTTGCTCTTTCTTTTCTTTCTTTCTTTCTTCTTTCTTTCTTTCTTTCTTTTTCTTTCCCTCCTGTCTTCTTCACCAGTTTCCCAAAATTTGTGTGATCTTCCTTTGTCCTCCAGTCTTATTTCTAATCTGTTTCTTGCTCCTATTTCTCTACTTTTCCCCCTAACACCTTTAAAATTTCTCACTTGAGGGTAAAATCACCATGTTGAAGGTTTTTTTATTGCACACAATTTCTGGTTCATTTTAGATTTTGTTATATAACCACAAACCTAGTTCATATGGTTAAAGGTGGCGAAATAATAATTACCTCATTGTGTCATTTTATATACTGTGTTTGAAGCTATTGTCATTGCTGCTTGTGCCACCTTAGCCAAAGCAACATAACTATTCTAATCAATTGTTCTTTCTAGTATACCAAGACTGAGATTGCCTGAGGGTTATAAAAAATACTATATGATAGTGCCAAAGAACCAGAGCCTGAACCAAGTAGGCAGCAAATTCTCATCCCCAGTACACTGAACAGGTAGGATTTTGCTGCAGATTCAAAACCCAAAAGCCAGTTATATCTGGAAGACACCTCTGAGAAGTAGTCATTTCCTAAGAGTTCTAAATACTAGCAATAAAACTACTCACTATAGGCAATTTTCAAGGAGCAACCCAGGAATTAAACTAAAAAAAGTAAATGAAAACAATTCAACATGATGCAAACCAAGATTTTCAGCTTACCAAAGGCAAACTCAGGGGGCAGTAAGGTAACAAAAGCTCTAGAAAAATTCAAGCAGAAATAATTTCTCAGATAACTACAGAGAATAATAACTATAATGAAAGACATGCTTAGTGACTCTAGAGAAGATACATATAAAAAAAGAGGAGCTTAGCAAAGCAATGGAAACCATGAATGCCCAACATAAGAAAGACATGGAATCCATCAAACAGATCAAACAGATGCTCAGAAGATTTTAAAAATCCCACTGAAAGTATGCACATCAGAATGAACTAATGTGAGGATAGAATTTCAGATACAGTGGTGGTTAGAGATCATGAAAGGAAAGAGTTCTTAAAAATAGCAAGAGACTCAAGAAATCAATCCTGCAGCTGCTAGATGATGCAAAGAAAAATAATGTAAGCTTGATGGGAAACTGAAAAAACAGGAGATAGTGCAAATGCCTTAAAAATACTGCTCAAAGAAATCATGGTCAACAATTTTCCAGAGAAAATGAATTTGACATATAGATATGTGAAGCATATAAAACTCCAACTAACCATGTTAAAGTAAATAAATAAATAAAATAAATCTACACCAAGCCATATAATAGTCAAGAAATTCAACACAAGAACAGGGTATTAAAAACTATTAGAGAAAAGAAAAAATCACCTATAAAAGAAAGTCCATCAGAATCACAACTGACTTACCAGCACAAGTCAAGGAGAGATTGGACTGAAGTATTTCATTCCTTAAAAGAAGGCAACCTCCAACCCAGACTGATGTTCTCTGAAAAACTATCTTTCAAAATTGATGGAGAGGAGCTTGGGAAATAGCTCAGTGGCACAAACACCTGCCTGGCAAGTGTGAGGTTATGTTTGATTCCTGGTACCAAAAAAATTGATGGAGAGATTAGATAATTACACTGCAAACAACATCTGAGGAAATTCATGACCACCAACCCATCACTCCAAAATGTTCTGAAAGATATTCTAAAAAGAGATAACAAAAATTACAACTCCTTGAACCCCAACAGAATGAATACACCAAACAAAGCAAATAAACTGAGGTGAAAAAGAAAGCCAACAACAGGAAAATAACATGACAAGGATAAGTCAATGCATATAAGTTATAACCATTAATGTTAATGATTTCTATTCACCAGTCAAAAGAAACAGACTGGCAGAATGGATCAAGAAGTAAAATCTAGCATCTCCTGAGATCTGTGCCATGTTGGAACTTAGGGCACTGGGAAACCAAGCCACCAGCCTGCCGCCCTGGTAAGTGGTTATGAGCCTACCAGCGTCCGGGCTGTGAATCAAACATCCATCCCATTCCCCCCCCCCATTAACAAGTGGGAGCCAGAGATCTGAGCATCTCTTAGAAGGTTGACCACGTGAAATATAGCAAATAAGAGGGATTTCCTTCTGCCACCTCTTTGAAGGCAAATATTTTTTATCACTGTTTTGCTTTGTCCTCATTAATGGTATTGCCCTATTCAATATTCTGTTTTGATAAGTTCTATAATGTTTTGTATTTCCTTCAATTTTGCTATACCTGATTGAAAGAACAACTATTGTTAGATTGTTTATCTATTGTTAGATAGCAAGATATACTGTGGTACCTATCACTGTTATCCTGGTAACCTGCTCTGGAGTTCTGTACCAATTTCACTATACTGTCTCAACTGGCTTTATTCCACCTTGTCCTGTTGTAGTTTACTACCTTCAAAATAAAAAAAATTTTAAAAACTAAAAAAGGAAGCAAAATCCAAGAACATGTTGCATACAAGAAACACATTTACTTTAAAAGGAACCAAACTTTAAAGGAACCAAATAACTTTAAAAGGAACCATCCTTTGCCTTTATAGACCAAAAGTCAAAGGATGGAGAACTATACTCCATGCAATAGGAACCTGGAAAAAAAGCAAGGGTAACTATTCTGTTTGCAAATGAAGTGAATTTCAAGCCAGGACTAGTTAAGAGAGCAAAGAAGGTCGCTATATCCTTCTAAAGGGAACAGTCCAAGAGGAAGAGATAACAATCATAAATATATATGTACCAAATACCAGTTCACCAAACTATGTAAGACAATCATTAATGGATATGAAAAATCAAATAGTCACTAAGAAAATTGAAGCAGGTGACTCCAATATCCTACTGTCACAAATAGAAAAATCAACTGGACAAAAAAACAATGAAATATTAGAACTGAAACAAATTTTTTTTAATTGGTACCAGGGATTGAACTCGTGACCACGTGCTTGCAAGGCAGGTGCTTATCCTGCTGAGCTAAATTATCAGCCCCTGAAACAAACTTTTGAACAAATGGACTTAGTAGATGTCTACAGAGTGTTCCTCCCCACAATGTCAGAATACACATTCTTCTCAGTGGCACCTGGGACTTCTCTAAAATAGATCATGTACTGGTTCATAGAACAGGCTTAAGTAAATGCAAAGGAGTCAAAATTATCCCATGTGTGTTATCAATGAAATTGGGAAGTCAATGGCAAAATAACTACAAGAACTTTGTCATCACATGGAAATTAAATAGCACCTTCCTGAACAACCAGCAGGTCATAGATGAAATTAAAGAAGTAACTAGACAGTTTCCTCAATTAGACAATAATGCCAAATATAGTGGTTAATTTAAAAACTTGAGAAGTTTAGAAACTTAACTAAATCAGCTCAGTAATTCTACACCCTAGGGTATAAGGGAAGTGCCCTAGGATATAAATGGGAAGTGAAGTAGGACAGATTGGCTTCTGTTCTCTGTAGGAGCTCAGGTATTTGCCTTCAGCTTGGACATCATCTCCTAGCTTCTAGTACAGACTCCTTGGTTTCTGTCACAGACTCCAGGCTTCTGGCACAAACTTCTTGGCTTCCACTGTGGATCCTTCAGCCTTTATTCATAGACTCTTCAGCTTTCCAGCATTGATGCTTCAGCCTTCTGGAATAGACCATGCAGTCTCCTGACACAGATTTGCACAGACACTGCAGTGAACTCCAGACTTTGGACCAAAATCTTCCATCTCATATGAAGTTACCCTTTGCACTCTTTCTCACCCAACTCTGTGGGTGACCACTGTAAGCTGATCTAATTTATAATAGATTAGTATAATTTATGTTATCTATTTCTATGGTCAAAGTCTATACTGACTGATACACAGTACAACATATTGGAATATATGGGACATGATGAAAGCAGTCCCATATATTACAAGAGTAAAAATTACAAGAAAATTGCCTTCACCCCCAGGAAGTCTCCCAAAAAGCAGCATCTCAGGCTGTCTCTTTGGGACCCGAAACTCTCGGACCCGTAGAGTGGCCCGGACTGTTTGGATCGAAAGTCTGTGCAGACCTGCATCTCGGCGCGACTCTTTGGGACTGGTAAGCACGCCCTTCATCCGCAGGGAACTGCCTGGAGATCGGCAT
>PVJX010031122.1:0-21442 GCA_004027295.1 Dolichotis patagonum
CATACGAACAATCTTCTTTCAATGAAGTTTCTGTTCACATCTTCTGCCTACCTTTTAGGTAGGTGGTTTTCTTGTTGTTGAATTTTGAGAGTTCTTTGTGCATTTTGGCTACCCATTTTTTTTCAGATATATGTTTTAAATTTTTCCCCAATCTGTGACTTTTCATTCTTTAATTTCAGAAAACTTTTAATTAATAATCCATTTTTATGCTAAAGGATTTCACAATGTTTTTGGATCTAGTTCCAAGCAACTTTAGTCTAGTTATTCTAATCTTCAGTCCAAATTAGGATTTGTTTTATTAAAAATATAAATATAAATCTAATGCTTGTATAATGTAAATCAATCTTTTAATTTATACCTTATTTATATTTCTAGACACTTTTCTTTACAGAGGTAATTGTAAATTATTTACTACAAATGAGCCGTAGTTTATGTTTTTAAACTTTTCATATGGTGCTTCTTAAATTAAAAATATTTTAACTCTATGATCCTATCATTTTCCTAACACAGTTTTATAGACTCTTCAATACATGCTGCCAAGAGAAGGCTTCATATTGTAGCCATTCATAGCCAACAGTATGGCATTTTAAACAAGGCAATGCTTATAGAGACAGTAAAACAATCCAGTATTTGTCAAGGATTTGATAGGAGAAGGATAAACTGAAAAGCTCAGGTGAGGTCTAGGGCAGTGAACTCACCCTGCGTATTTCAATGGATACATGAAATGCATTTCTCAAAACCTATACAATTGTGGAGCAAAAAACAAAGAGTGAATAATGTTTTCAGAAGATAAACAAAAGGGGCTCGGAGGGGTAGTTCAGTGGTAAAGTGTATGTTTTTTGGCATGCATGAGGTCTTGGATTCAATTCAATATGAAAGTGTGCCCTACTTTTCCCCAACTTGTGCTTCAAAGTCCATAGCTGTGCTATTCTCTCCATTGCTATTTTTGGCCCAAGTACTCTTGTACAGAAAGTGCTTCCAAAATTGACTGATTAAAAACAGTCATTCTGTGAATCTTAATCAAAGATTCGTAGTTTGCATTCATCTTGTTCAAAACTCTGAATTGCCAATTCTTGTTGAATTATTTATATATAAAAATGAATATATTTTAACCATTCTTTAATTGGTAGCATCTATTGATAGCTCCTGCTTGCTACGTGTCTTGTGGACATTAAGAGAATGACTCTGAAAAATCATTTCTCATTTTAGAAAGCTGGCCTAGATAATCCTTTTTCTGGAAAATTACTACTTTATGTTGAGCAAAATTTTGAAATCTCTTCTGAATATTATATTACTCTTCCCCTTTATCTTCAATTCAATCTTTGGGTTCTCTTTACTTCTGCTTTAAATTGTTTGCCTTCTAATAAATGAAAACTGGAAATATTAAGCAAATGCCAACCAACAGAAAGATAACTCACCAAAAGAGGTATGACCCAAAAGCTAAGGGCATTGAGCCAAGTGGGTCTGAATCTTTTTGTTATTTGTCGGTTGGGTTATAGTGAGTAGATTTCTTGAACTATGTGGCTTAGGTTTTTTTAATTCACAAAAAAACAATATGGCATGTTTTCTAGAATAGAAAAGAAGTTTATATGAGTTAATGTACATCAAAAGCTGTTCATAGTGCATGGAACATGGAATGTAGACAGCAAAATATATGTGTTTTGATACTTATTAAATAATACAAAACAAAACAAATGCCGAATCCTAGTCTGTGTTTTGCAGTAACACAGTGCAGGAATTATACTAGTGCCAATACTTGTTGCGTAGAAAAGAAATTCAACAATTGAACTTCTCCCCTCTGTTTATTCATTCAACAACACAGCATACTGACTTAGAAACTAAGGCATCAAACACAGGGCATTAGAATTTAAACTGACAGGATGTTTTATTTTGAGAAGTATTAGGAGCACTTGAAGTCATGTGGAGAGAGTTTCAGGAGTACTTTTTGCCAATCAACATGTTCACCACAGGCAGTAATTCTGATGTCTTGCTGTGGTACAGCTGCAATTTGAATCCAGTCATTCTGGTTGGCTAGAACCACCTGTGGAACATGCATGACTGTCTCATTGGGTGACTTGTACCACTTCTGGGGGTTGGGGTGTCTTTGATGACAATAACTCAGAAAAAGGCATTGACTTACCAGAGCAGTAGACATCATATTACAGCTCTTTAAGGAAAACAAAAATGGCACAATAATTTGTAATAAGCTAGTTTTTTACAGCCGTTGTAAATGCATATCATGTATACCAGCAATGGAGTATTTGTAAAACTTCCATGTTAAAATTTAGAGAACTAACCATTGGTAACTTATTCTCAATTATAAATAAATTTCTTCTGATTTAGTGAAATAAATGCATTTTTGATCACTGTAATAAGTTTAAAATTAATATGACTAGTATTAATATTTATATTAATATTTATATTTGGGAAATAATTATTCAAATTCAAGCAACTAACTAGATTCAGTCAATGTGTAGACTTTTGATAAGTTTTATTAGTAAAAACATTGATAAAAATGATTCAACTCATTTGTACCAATAAACAGTTATGGGTGCACTACTGGTCATTCAAGTCGGTGGATATGTGTTAGGTCTATGCCATATAAGAAAAAAACCTTCAGTAAGCACATCCCAAAGATCTTACCCCCTCCTCTAAAAGAATCAAATGTTGTACTTCCCGATGGGGCCCACCTTGCAAAGGGGGCCTCACTTTTACTCCTCAATAATCAGGAAGTTTTATCTACTTGCCAAATTTATGGCTGGCAGTTGTATCTTGTTGTGACTTATGTCTAGAGGTCTCTCCAAACTCTCAGCCGCTCCCAGGTGGGAGTTTGGGGAGGTGGTTGGATCTATGGTGTGCAGGTTGGGATTAAGGGTGCATGGTTGCTAAATCAGTCGGCTGATTTGTTTAGCATAGTCCTGGGTGTGAATATTGGAAGGCCCATCTGGGGTGTGTGTGGCACTACCCAAAAGGCAGGGAGCCCGGAAGGGATGAGAGGGAGAGAAAGGTGCTGCTGCTACCTTTGCCCCACTGCTTTGCTGTCTTCAGCCAGCCCTTCCATGCCAGGGAATGTTTGTCCTCTGCCACACCATCCTGCCTTGGAGCCAGCCGACTATGGACTGAAACACATACACATTGAGTTTAAACAAATGTTTCCTCTTTTACACTTCCATATTGGATATCTTGACTTAGCACCAAGAAAAGTAACACAGTGATCTCAACGTTTTGCCACTTTAAACTATCTTTTTTGATTTCATAGCAAAATATTCAGAAGAAATATTCACATCCCAGTATCTCCTATACTTCTCTGTTTCCTTCTTACCTTGTTTGCTCTTTTCTCATAACTCTACAGATGCAGATCATAGTGTTACTGTGTTCACAGTGGATGCTACAAGGGCAGTGAGATAGAACACAGTTTCTTAACCTACTCCCCTGGCATCCTGGGAGACCTAATAATGCCCACACTGCAGAGGATAAATTGTCCACCTGACAATGCCCACACTGGAGGATAAATTTTCCAGCATCTAGGGGTTGTACTAAAAATCTCTCTGATATGACTAAGTTGGTATTTTTTTCTTGTTCACCAATGACATAGCTTTCAGATGGTAAATGGTTTTTATCCAAATGTATCTTTTTCTGTTATCATGGATATTTCTTATGTTAAAACCTCCATATTAATAATGTCACACATTTTAAAATAATTGCCCCTCAAGTTCCCATATTGATCACAGTTCTACATTAATCACTGTGACTCTCTCAGACAGTCTTGACATTGCTAAAACAAGGCTGCTATATGAATTTTAGTTAAGAACTACAACATAAATTCATTTCAAAGTGAGTGAATAATATACAGCTTTTTATATTACATGATACCTGAGGCTTTCATCTTTAATTCTATACTGCGATTTTACTGTTAATAAATTATTTTCATGACTAAGTCACCAGTCTCTTGTCATAAGTACAATAGGGCTGGGGATTTAGTTCAGTGACATAAGCACCTGCTTGGCAAGTGTGAGGTTCTGAGTTCAATCCCTGGTACCAAAAAAAACAAAAGGACTGGGATTACAGGTGTGTGCCACCATGCCCAGCAAAAAGTGAAATAAAGTATGTAAAATGTCAAGAACTAAGTTTGACACATAAAAGAATTCATTAAATTTATATTCTTACCTTTCAATTTTGCCTTTCAAAATATAGGTATTAAGAATTTCATCAACAAACAAAACATTATTGCAGCCATTGCTGATTTAATATCATCTTCCTTAAAAGTCCTACCATGCTTCTACTTTGCTATTACCATCAGTTCTATCATGTTGTGTCTTATTGGAATTTTAATATATGTGATAGTATTAACAAATCTTTTTATTCAAAATGAGATATTATAGTAACCATTGATCATAGTTATTCGGTTCAGAATGTCCTGTAATTCTATCATTCTTTTGAGCGGTTTTATACTATTGTGTTATGTTTGATATTATTGTATCTGAAACTATGCTCAACTATAGCAGAGAAAGAGATATTTTGACAGCTACTGTTAATGTCCGGTTGTCTTGTTGTAAAGTGTTGTGTTGCTTATGTTGCTCTGTCCTGATCTGCTTTGTTCTGCCCTCTTTTGTTTTATTCTCTTGAAAATAAAAAAAGTAATAAGAACTGTAGGAGTAATAAAACCCAAAATGCATAATTGCTACTGTAAAAGAGAGGGGAAAAGAAAGTGCTCTAAAGGTTATAACTGCATGTATGTTTAAGTGTGGAAGATAGATGACCATACTACTGTTTTTGTTAGATTGTTGAGCAGACTGTTAATAGTCTCACTGTTTGAATGTCTACTTTGCATGCTTTAATTTTATAACTTGAACAACTATTTCCAAGATGACAGTATGTAATTTATCAACTAGTGATTTCTTAGTGTTTTTTTTTGTTGTTGTTGTTCTTTTCTTTTTTTCCTTTGGAATTCTGTATTGTTGCTACCCTTTTTTCTGTTTTGTTTGTTTTATTTTTCTTTTAAATAAAATTTTTTAAAAAACAATTTCATTAACAACTACGTCATGAAAATGAATACTAGAGAATTTGGCACTGAAATCAAAGACTAAATGCTGCTTTGTGGCATCATCGATTTATTTTTGAAGTATGGAGTGAGGACGGAGATTACAAATAATGAAACATTTTACAAGAGAATTTGATCAACACAACAACAACAAAAGAAAAAAACAAAAACAACTGTCATTCTCCACTCAGGACACTGACAAAATCCCTGGAGGAGAATTTTTCTGCTCAAGACTAGAATGTTGAGTGTGTTGAATTTTCTTGTTGGTCTCTCTGATCCTGCTATCTCTGTCACTCTCCTATATGACACACGCATGCATGCACACATGGAATGATATAATACACTGTGATCCACTCAGTAATCAAAATCATCTTTATTAAAGCATAAGGAAATTCGGAGATATCAACTGGACATGTTAAATCTTGAGATTATTTCATATTAACCCATGTTTAAGTTAGTAGATGGGGTGGTATGAAGTTATTGATATTAAATCTCTATTAGACCTTCAGGAAAATAAATCTAGATCTTCGTTTCATTCCCCTTTCCTGCCAGTTAGCACCTTCCACCTCTGCGTAGACTGGATAAACAGTGTAACTGTCCAGTTAGATGCCACTCTTCATTCTCACGGTTGTCCCTCTGATCCTGCTCTCCACCTTGCATTGTTTAATGAGGTTCATTCTATGCCATTGAAGGCATTTTTTTCTCATTTTTGTTGTGAAAGACTCATTGCATCTATTTAATTCTTTGCTTTTAATGATGGCTCAGAGTAAGGACAAATTTACACATAATATTAAATAACAGTCATACAAGTTTGTGAATAAATGACTTGCTTCTTACCACAGCACTTTTTCTTAGTATTTATACAAATTAAATTTTTCTTATTCATGGTTATTGAGAATATTATAAGGATTTATGTCAGGCTTTTTAAAAAATGTGCTACTCAAAATTAGCTGTTTTGTGTTTAAATGATCTTCAGCTAATCAAGAATAAGTTTCACATTCTACTATTCTTTATCCCAATAATGAATGTTTTTCAAAGAGGACAAACTTCAAAGAGCCTGCCTACTTCTATACAAAGCCTAGTAAAAGGGGAAAGGTCGAAGTTATGAAATCACATGTGATTGCTCAAAATTTATATTTCATAGTAAGGTAATTGACACAGGACAAGAATAATGGTGTATTTTACATTTGAGCTTACTATTTCCTTCAAAAATAGTCACTGGTTTTGCAATTACCAGTGTTGAACCTTCTTTCCTCTAGTCTGGCTTTCCAGTGTGGTGAATTTTTCTTTAAGAACTTGGAATAATTCCTTCTCAGTTACCTGGTACTTCAAGATTGGCATCCAATGCTTTGAGTTTTTTGAGTAGTCTTGAGTTGGACTGGAAACTGTAGTTCAGTGAATCTTACTTGTTTTAAAAACAGCCTTCAGGGAAAGTGTGCATCCCCTCCCTTTGCCTCTTTCTCTCCTCCCCTAGGTGGGCTCAGGGGTGGGGTTGATCTTGTGATCAGCCACCAGCCCAGACTGACTTTTATATTTGTTTCGAAAACACAGATTTTTGGCCTGATTTCAGGATTTTTTTTCTTTGCTTATTTTCGTGGAGAGTTAAGTTTCCATTAATTTCCAAAAACCAAGAAAAAATATCGAGTATGTTTATGTTAGATTTGGTTAATTTTACTTTCCTTTGTAATGTTTACATGGAAGATGTGCAACATGATGTGTGATATAATATTCATAGATAAAGTAATTATTATAGTCACGCCAACATATCCAATTTCTCCCATAGTTACTATTTTTGGATGTGTGGGCATGGGGGCTGTGTGGTGGAAAAGTACCTGAGCTCTATGCTTAGGAAATTTCCAAAATGCAATAAAATGTTACTAACAATAGTTGTATGCTGTAGACTAGCTTTTCAGATTTATTTACTTACATTACAATCTTCTACCCTTTGACTAATGCCTCTCCATTTTCCACCCCTGCTAACCACAATTCTATCTCCTGTTTCTGTGTTCTTTGATATTTTTAGATTTTTAATACCTACCACAGTATATATTCTGATGTAAGTATCCAGGGAAATGTTTATTAGATGTAAGTGTAACTGAGTGCCTGGCCTTGTACTTGCATTATAGGTTACATGAGATTTTGAGAACTGAGTTTGTTTTATTACTGTTAACATTGTTCCCTTAGTTCATTTAATCCAGTTATGTGGATTGTTTTGGATACATTTTAAGTGTTAGGTTCTTATGCACAAAAGAAAGGTTTAGTTGCAAGTTTGGCCTTGATCTAGTTTCTGAGAAACAGAATGCTAAAAAATTCCTTACAGTGATACACAACTTTATATAAACAAAAGAGAAAGGCTCAACAGGATTTTGTGCAAACAAACATCATCTGCTTTTCTTCTGGGAGTCTGGAATTTTGCTACAGGTTAGGCAAAGAACCTACCTAATCAATGACCAGTATAAACCTTAATGAATGAATATTTATGGAGCTACCCTGGTACGCAACACTTCCTATGTGCCAAAATTCCAGGGCAGAGTTAAAAGTTTATCATGAGTGATTGGCTCAGGAATAAAACTCATGGTCTTGGCTCCAACCACATTTGCCTTTGCTGATTAATCTTTGATTCCTGACAGATATGTACATCAAACAGACAGGACAAATTGAAGCAACTGAAAAAGAGCTATTACTTTTGAGCTGATGGGCTTGTAGGGGAGAAGGAGAAAGTAAAGAAATAGTATATATAGATAATTGCAGTGTAATTTGGTTAGTCATGACAGAATTGTGTGGAGTGATATGAAGACAAAAGGGAAGTTTCTAGGAGTCTAGCATAGGCTTTAAAAATGAGAAAATGTTTTGATGGGTAAAGAAAGGTAGGCTATACTTAGTGAACAAAGGGATCTGAATATGTAACCAAAATAGTAATAGTAATAATGTCCATAAGAGCAACAAACAGTTGCTAAATACCTTACTAAATATCAATATTTGCTTAAAACTGTTCTATATATAAACTCATACAATGCATCATGTCAATCCTGTCAATATAGGTACTATAATTATGCTTTAAAAATGAGAAGCTTGTGTACAGAAATTAAATATATTGCATGGATTCATATAAAAAATATACAAAACCCAGGCAATCTGGTACTTACTCTGCTAGCTTTTTAAAGAAGGGAAATGGAATACATTTTTTTAATATTTTATTTTAATTTTTCAATTCCAAATTTCTAATGGAAAAAAGGCTTTTAAAATTATATTACATATGAAATGAGATTTCCAAAATAAATACACTTTTATTAGCTCAATGGGAAAATAAGACTTACCAACATAAATATGTAACACAGCTTAAAAGAGCAATATAAACATTAAGCATCATTTCCTTTGTGCATGTAAAGGTTCAGTCATATCCTCACACTACCAATATCAGTGATAAAACCACAGTAGCATATTACTAAATAATTGCTTCATTTATCGAATAAGATCTCATAGGACAACTTATGGTTCCTAGTTTCTCTACCATTACAGTTGACTTAATATTTTCAGTGGTGAGTGACTTTTTCATTTCTTCATGTGCATATGCCTTCAGAATTATTATATAAAAGTGAATATAATTTGTTTTTAAGAAATACTTTATAAATACTTTATAAATATATATTTGAAATTTTAGATAAAGTTAGGAAAAATAAAATGACTACCTTTAATTTTTTCTCCCTCAATGATGTAAAAAAGCTTAGGGATGTAAGTGAAAAATGAAAACAATGCTTTTGTCAGTAGTTGAAGTAATGTTTTTTGATCTATTTAGGATTTCACCATACTTTTTCGCTAATCTTCATAATCCAATGTAAAAATGAAATGACTCAATTCTAATGCACTTTGAAAAGTAAAATTTTCAAGTGATCTGATAGATATGCATAAAAATGATACTTTCCTAGATAGAGAATGAAAGTCAGAGCCAGTATTTGAGCATACTGAGAGTCATATATTAGTAGAGAAATATTTAGGAATTAACCAAAGAGATCTTTAAATTATAAACTTTCAGGAAAAGAATATCATTTACCAATTGACAATTTAATATTATTCCCAATATAAATTATATACTTAAAAATCACATATTGTATCAGTTACATTTTTGTTATGATTTTTAGGATTATGATTTCTTTTTCTTTTTTTCTTTTCTTTTCTTTTTTTTTCTTTTCTTTTCTTTTCTTTTGCTTTCTTTTCTTTTCTTTTCTTTTCTTTTCTTTTCTTTTCCTTTTTTGTATCAGGAATTGAACTCACAGCTGCATGCTTGCCAGACAGGCACTGTACTGCTGAGGTCTATACCTGGCCCCAAGGACTATGATTTGTAATGGAATTTTAAACTTCTCAGATCTCTCCTAATATTTTGTTATTATTTTTGTAACTGTATTTACATATTTATTTTAATATTCTTTCTGACAACCCTAATGTCTATTTCTGGCATAGATTTATTTTGTTGTCCTTTTCTTGGTTTGACGCAGTTGATCTTTTTTCTTAGTTTCCTAATAATTGTTTAATGGGACATTGTCCATTGTAGATAAAATATTAGGAGTAATTTGAGCCTCTAGTACTGTTTCAGGAGAAGATACACTTCTGCCTCCAGCAGAGGAAGGAAAATACTATCTTAGTTTACTGTGTGAGTGAAATGTACAGTGAATGTTTAAATTTTTGAAAAATCATAGTTATAAAAACACATCATACCATTAATCTCCCTCAAAATACCCACCAATGAGCACATTTATCCCATTGTTACTGCCACATTCCTGAAACAGTTCTGGAAGTCCTCTTCTGTGTCATCATGAGGTGCAATGAAAAAGATGAATACCACTGCAGCATACCATCTACAGAAAGGCATTCTTGTAAAACATTACCATGTGACCACATCCATTTTATTCACCATATCTGGCAAGATGCCACTTCAGAATCTTCCCTGAAATAAAAATGATCATCAAAGATAAATGTTTTGAGTCAGTTCAGGACATTGAGGCAGCTATTGTAGTGCAACTATGATACTCAGGAAGGAGGTCTTTTAAAACTCCTTTAGAAGTGGAATGGTGGGATAATGTATTTATCCCACCAAGAGAGGTGGGATAAACGTACTCAAAAAAGGGGGCAGAAATTTGAAGGAGATTAATGACAATGTGTCTTTTATTGTAATAACCTTTTAAAAATTAAACATTCACTGTATTTTTAGGTCATACATTGTAATTCAACCAAGGATGGACATCTGTTAATTGTGATTCAGTCTTAGTGGAACTTGGTTTATTTTTGGTTTCCTTCCTGAAATAAGTATTTCCATGTGTGCATATACACACATACATGTAAGTACAATGTGAATATACTTGGCAAATAATTTTGTCAACTAAGTGGATTTGATTTCAGCATTTAGTTTTCAATGAAGTTGTTTTTCAGAATTCTTTCTTACTGATGTTCCTGTATCATAGTTTCAGGTGCCTCAATGTCATGAGAAGCTCTGTTACATTTCTTAACCTGATACATATTGCTTCTAAGTTTGCAAATGCTTTAGGAAAAAACACTAACAAATGTTGTGTTTAGTCGATTGAACTTCCTTTCACTCTATCTTCATGACCTCTCAATCCATAACCTTTAATATCAGTTAGTGCCTTCCAAACCAAAAATTTGGATTTTTTACAGTTTTTCCACATTTCTTCTCCATAAATATTCATCTGTGATGTTCTACTGAGGAATCTTTAGTGGATTACCAAAGATGCACCACTTAATGCACATTGAAGTACTTTATTCTCTACAAAGTGTTTGATAACTAGTTTCAAAATATGTGAATATAATTAAATATTCTTATTATGTAATAAATAACAATATTGTAAACTAGGGATAAATAATCTAATGTGCTTGAAAGACACTTAAAATACACTGAATGATTAGTTTAGATTTTCTAGTCCAGTGCACAGCCCATGTATGCAACTTAATAATATTACACCACACTAAAAGTTAACTAACTGCATCACCTGTGTTTCAAGGTCCACACTTTAACTAGAACTAAGTTGGAAATGAATTCCTATTATGGCTCATGTTGGAACTTAACTGGTTTCATTTTTTTTTAACATTGCAATCGTTTTGTTTTAGTCTTGTGATGAATAAATTGGTAACAGCTTCAGTATGAGAAAAACTAAAGATGACAAGTATTCTCAGAAAAGAGTTTTCTCTTAATTTACAAAATCCTTATGACAATTTGAACACTGCTTATTTCATTGTGCATTATATGTTTTTTAATAACAAATACTTTCCTTTGCTATAATGAAAGAACCTAAAAATGTGCAAATATCCTCTGGCCTTGTATTAATTCACTTCTTATAAAAATGTCATTTCTTTTAGTTTCTAATGTGAACCTTGCTCTTCAGCAGACTCAAGGAAATGCCACTTAATTGCTTCACATAACTGAGCACTATGAGTTACTACACAATAATATACTATTTCCTCAGAAGCCTACCTCACATAACTTTGTAAACAAATGAAAGGTTCGTGAAAGGAATTAGATATTCAGTCACCATTCTTAGAGTTTGGGCACAACATTTTAGCAGAAAATGAAATGATTGTTTCAAAAAAAAAGACAACAAACTGTACACTGAAATAGTTCCAAAGCTTCAAATGTGAGTTACTATAGTCCATTGCCAATCATTTAGGTATTGATAACTTTTATAGGTATTTGTGCAATTACAATAATTTTCCTCCTCACTTCCATTTCCAAATTAAAAGCTTCCCTGAATGTTCAGGTTCTATATTCAAGAAGAAGAATGTGGAGGAAGTTGACTCTAAATCCACCAGTTATATACATACCAGTTTTCTTTTTTAATGTTGTAGTTTTCATATTATTTCAAAAGTCAGTCAGGATAGTTTTTCACTTATAATATATGCAATAACTAAAATATTATATATGAATAAATTGTTGAGGTCTCTGACATGTGATTCCCCTTTCTAATGAATAGATTCATGTTTTTCTGCAATTTCAAGGATGAAAACATGAGACTAAGTGTTCATGTGATATAATTTGTTTTTGCATTTGTTCATAAAGTGAGTAAATGCTTAAGAATGCATTTCTGCAAAAAAGGAATTTTTGGTTATTAATTAGTTATAGCCATGTAAGTAATTCTTTGATGCATTTGAATATTGATTACTTAATCATGCTTCAATTCATTCTTCACCCTTTCTTACTTACGTAGATACAACAAAAATGTACGGATTGCTGAATCAAGAAACACAGAATTAGATACTAGCCACCAAGAATCTCTACATACAGAAACAAAATGTAGGCCAAATAATAATTAATATTATTATTTGAATTATAGTTAATTTATTAAGATATGCAGAATCCTTATGAAGTGCTAGTGTGCTTTCTAAGTGCTTAGAGTTCTTGACATCTTAGCTTCACACAGTTGCACATAAGGCAGGAGAAATAGGAAAAGGGTGATCTTCAAGAGGAGAGAGCATGTACTAAGGAGCAAGTCTGGAAAACAGACACAGCCTAGCTCCTAATGTGATTTAGAATGTGTGATTCCAAATAATGGTCCTTTGTCATTGAAGTCATTACTCTTCAAACTTTATTTTTTCCTTTATTTTTTAACTTTTCTGAAAAGTAAAAATTATGTTACTTGGCATATATTACTCATTCAAATATACTATTTAACCATGTACAGGTTAAAAATGATTTCCTTTTCCATATGAAACATGGTTCTTATTTGTATGTGCCAGCAGATCTTTAGTCATTTTCTCTAACTGATGATGGCTTGAGTGTATTTAAGTGAATTTTTTACACTGCCCTGATAACAGTACATAGCAAATAATGAGTAGAAGTAAATATATTGAATATTAGGAACTATAGAAAAAACAAAATCAGTAATATGTAATTTCTGTGTTCTGGAACTTCACAACATTAAGGAATTAAATATTAACCATGAATAAATTAAAATGGAATTGTTTAAATTGCAAGTCAAGAGAACAGAAAAGGTGGAGGTTTGTGAGTGTCAGACACATTTTTTTTATTGGTCTGAGGCTTCAGAATATGAAAAAATATGCTGCATATCAAGAACTTGGGAGATTTGATCTCTGTTCTCAGGGAGTTTTATAAGAGCATGAATGCTGTCTGTCTTTTGCATTTCAAGGAGCCCTTCCATGGCTTCTTTGGACATTTAGGGTCCCCACCTTACTGTGACATCATTTCCACCCTGCCCAGTGATTAGCTGCCCCATTCTCTATCTCTGGTTTGACAGCATACATTTAACACAAGAATATCACACAAATAAACTTTTATTGTTTCCAGACTGATAAAGAAATGCAGCAAAAATATCCTTTCTTTGCTCCAGGTGTCCCAGCTCCCTATGGCACAAAGGAGTTAGGGTAGCCCTGCATAAATTTACTAAAATTAGATTCAAAAATTTGGTTCTTACACCAAAATTGATTTTTATGCTAACATATGCTAGTCAGCACAGAATTCACTAATAACCTGATAATTATTAAGCTGACTCAGGATAAAATATTAGCTCGCGAGGCATGCTTATCCTGTCCCATAGCACCGGTGGTGTAAAAGGATTGATTTCACTATAACTCTAGTGAATATGATGAATTTTAAAAAGCGTGTGATCGTTTTGGTAGAAACACAAATATATTTTAACATGAAAAATAATTGGTAGCAAATGGCTTTGGGGTTGACTTCCATAAGGATAACATAAATAAGGTGACTAAAACAGTAATTAAAATATGAGGAGGAGGTAAACTCCCTCCAGCACTGTTTTAATGATGGGTACATTCCAAGAGGTCTCTTATCTCCTCAGGGCAAGGCTGGAAGCACCTTTCTGGCTCTCAGACATATGGTGATGGCACCTCATTTTGCTTGTCCAGTGCACAGTTCAGGTGAAAAATATATTTGGAAACACACAAAAACATGTGGCTTTTCAGGCTAGAAAACATTACAGGAACCATAAGTTTAAGAATATTTTTTCCTGTTTTTGTTTTGCTGTACACGACCTTCTGAGTATTTGGAATAAAAACAAGTTTTATAAATTAAGATCCATTTGATGAATTTAGTCAAAAGGAAACATGTGTTCTTTGTGTCAGTTCATAGAATAAAGGTGAAATGAATTTGGGATGTCTTTCATTGCTTGAGGACACTGGTAAAGAGTATTAGGTCATAATTTCTTTGAGATAACTCATTTTAGGCTGTGTGTTCTTGTGGATATCAAGTATGTATGAGTTTTGTTCTTTTCTGCTGTAGAATGCTGGCCTGTTTCTTGAACTGGTTTCCTGCCTCTCCCAGTGTGACTGCTGGCAACCACACAGCCTCCAGGACTGTGTCAGTTCCAGTGTGCAGTCCTCCAATCAGGTTTGAATGTAAGGGCTTCCTTGTAAGAACACACATTTCACTGCAGTATGCCCTCCCAGTCAGATAATTCCTTCAATTGCACCATTTACTTCATAGTTTTTAATGGTATCTCTGCATTTTACCCTCAGAGATTCAGATTAAATTGGTCATGGGTGAAACTTAAGCTTACTGTTTTTTAAAACTCCTTGTGACAGACAGAGAATTCTGCATCAGAGTATTCAGGCCCATTGGTTCATGGGAAGAGGAGAACACAACAACTTTTAGACCTTTAGACCTTTGCCATGAATGAGGTCATTCCACTACCTTCCTTTGGCTAAAGGGATGTACTAAATCCTGTCTTCTAAATTTTGCTTAATTTGGAGTAGTAATTTTTGCTTTGTACTGTTTCTACTGCTTTTCATGTGACAGCTCAGACTTCTTTTTGGTTATTAGCTTATGATTGCACAATACTTAGACCTTAATTCACTTCAGTTTTACTTCCTGCACCTCAAGTCCAGACTCTTCTCTTAGCCACAAAGGGACTAGACTCTAGTCCATAGTGCACGAGGCACTTAGGCTCACAAAGCACAGTTTACATTTTGTGAATCATACTACACACTTTTAATTAAAAATTCTTGAAACCATAAGTTTCTATCTATCTATCTAGTACTTGCTCTGAAGAGCTAGTGGTATAATACAGTGCATTAACATTTTAGTTTACAACTCTTTTTTTTTTTTTTGACACCGAGGACAGAGAAGACCTCAGCAGGCTCAGCAGGCTTGTCTTTTATTAAGACAAGAAGATCTTTCACCAAAAAATTATGTAATCACTTAAATCTACACACGATAAGTCATTTCTCTTATTCTTTGTATTACTGATTCTTATTAGGTTGACTGTAACTTTTATCAAAAAACATAAGTACTTTGAAAGATGTAAAGTACTTGTACAAAAATTCTAATTGTCATGGATAAATTACTATATTAAATACAGTTATCTATATTAAGAATACAATTTTGCAATAATTAGCTTCATATGGTAGTAGAAAGTAGGAAACAAAGGCAATTTTTTTCAAATAAAATACATAAAGAGGTAAAAATTTTGTTCAGAAAAGAAAAACTCTTTGCTCTAAGATTTACATTTTAAGTGCATTGTATGGTGAATGCTCTACCCTGAAGAGTTTTATTTAAAAACAATTATGTAGCCACTGAAAATTTATGCCATGGCACTAATATTATTTTTAGATTTTTCCAGCTATTATCAAAACAAATACTCAAGCATAAGATTTTTTAAAATATAAACATTAAGTTTCTTACTTACCAAACATCTTTGAGACAATAGCAAAATAATATAAATTCTAATAATAACTCACAAAGTTCTAATAATCAGCCTTTTCAGTCTACATGGTTGAGTACCGATGTTATTAAGATTTCTTGGCATATTTTAGCAGGTTCATAGTGGGCTTAGATATATTAGTTGGAGTCAGCTACAGTGTCAAATTATCATCTCTATAAAGTAGCACTGACACACATGAGATCCTTTAATGACTTCATAGGATTAGGCAATTGACAGTATGATGATGCTTTCTGCCCATTACTCACACTACTTAAGAGGAAGCTCCAATAATATTTCCAAACAGAGCTAGAAGGTAATCAATGAGGCAAAAATCCCTGGCTCAGTTACAGCGGTCATGTAATTTTATTGCTTGAATTCTTTGAAGTAACAGAAACCAGCATGAGCTATTTCTTGTCACCCAGAAAGTTAGTAATAAAGTATTGGTGTATAGTCTCATATTTGGAGACCTGAATTCATCTAGTCCTCACTTAGTTAACATTTGTAGAAAAAGTCATTACTGTCTTCAATCTTTCCTCTCTACTCCTCCCCCACTTGTTTGTTTTACTGTCCATTTTTTTGCAAACACGCCCTCTCTCTACTCTCTTTGCTTGTTAGGATATGGCTTCCCCAGTTGCCAGTCCAGCTATATTCAACATTTAAGTGGCTCTGGGCAGGAGGAGCTGGCCATCCCAGGTTTATTAAGGGACCAGTTACCATATGCAGTGTTCTGTTATGATCATTCTATGAATTTGAGAGACAGTAGGTAGGAAGAGGTCTTGTTCTGTATTAGATGAAGGATACAGGCAGTGTAAGTGAGATTCTGGTGGGAACATGGGCACTCCTGGAAATATGTGTTCAGAAAAAGCCTAATCAGGTCAGCTGAACTTTTCCTCTGCCACAAAGACCTCCTGGAAAGTTCATATTGAAGCACTCAACACATCCTTTATAGGAAAGTATGGGGAGGAAGAACGTCTACTGGAATTGCGAGGTGGTTGACATTCATGAAACTTTGTGGCCCATTTTTATTGGGTTTATATGTTTGAAGTATATTACTGAGTGATCAGGATTTTGGGGGCTGGTGTTAGAGACAGACTAACCTAATTTTTATTGGAAAATGAGGATTAAATGGAATCAATTTACATATGCATTTTGGGAATTCAATTCTTTTAAAATTAGACACTCCTGCCCAGAGTGGCTACACCACCAAGCTGCATGCTTCCCATTTGCCCCATGGATGCCTGGACCAACCCTACAGGCCCACCCCTCCACCCTGGACTGCACATGCTGCCATGCCTCATGCTTCCTTAGTGCTCTGCAGATATCCAGACTGACAACCCCGGCCCATCCCTTGGGGACCCACCCACCTCCTGGACCTAACACTGCTGTTGATCTCTGGCTCCCACCCTTTCTCCCAGAACCTTGGACTACAGAGGATTAGGCATGCTAGTTTGATGGGAGATTCAGTTACTGCCTCACCCAAACAGAAGAGATCATCAGGCTCTAGTCAGTGTGATGAGTATTCCCCTAAAATAGAGGTCTGCTGTGGGTAAATAGGGCCAGTAGTAAAGCTCTCTCCAACTAACTGTAAGACCTTGGCGAGTCTAGCAAGAGTGTGGGTGACTCCCTCCTCCACACAGAGAGCATCAAGCAGGGTGAGGAGTGTGCCAATAAGGCCTCCTCCAACTTGGAGAAAATCAAAAGGGCTTATGAGACACAGAGGCACACAGTAGGAACAGAGTAGGGCCTCAGTCAATGCAAACACTATAGACAGGAAGATTTGGTGACCTGTAATAACCTGAAGACAAAGTAACAGCAGAAGACAAAGTAACAGCAGAAACTAAGTTGACCTACAGCAATACTCTTTTGCTTGTCAGCCCAGGAAGAATATAGAACTCACCCAACAGGCCCTGCAAGAAGAACTCAGGCCACTGGCCCTCCTCTTCTTTGTGGCACTCAGCAATAGGATAAACATCAACCACACAGTAGCCCCTAAAATCCACACTATGGATAGTTGAGACTATTGGGATTGAAAGACCAAATAATTGCCCAAAGGGTGAAAATGACCAAATGAAAAACCAAAATGCAATCTCAAACATCTAGCCCATCAGGAGCAAGTACAGATGACATTGAAATAGAGGACTTTAAAAGTTATTTTAAAATTTCAAACCCCAGAAATCTCCAAAAAGATAACAATGAAATAAAAAAGCAAATCCATGAGGCTATAGAGGAAATCAAATTAGAAATAGTTTCCCATGTAAAGACAGAAATAACAACCTTAGTAAAAGATTTGATCACCATAGCCAGAGAAGAAATAGATTTTTTTAAAAAAAGGAATATGGGAAATTGATTGAAACTTTGAATAAACAATATTGAAAACAAGCAGAATCTATGAGACAAATTCAAAGAGATATCCAAGAAACAAAAATTCTATTGAAAGCTGGAGAATCCATTTAAATGAAGCTGAGAATAGATTTTCAGACCTTGAGGACAGGATCACAGTCAGCAATCATGAAAGCATAGAACTTTTAAAAACAACAAAGCAACATGAAATGACAATACAGCAGTTTCAAGATGATGCCAAGAGAAACAATATAAGTTTAATAGGCATCAATGAATATGCAGAAGTAATGCAAATGACATAGGTAAACTATTCACAGAAGTAATACCACATAATTTGCCAAACATGGGGAAAAAATCCAACATGCAGATAAGTGAGGCATATAGGACACGAAACAATCACAACCAACGTAAATCTACACTCAGACATATAACAATTAGAATCCCAGACATACAACATAAAAACAGAATACTAAAAGCTCTTAGAGAAAAGACAAAACTCATCTATCAAGGAAAACCCATTAGAATAATAGCAGACTTTTCAGCACAAACCTTCAAGTCAAGATGAGTGTGGAGTGAGATATTTCAATCCCTGAAAGAAAACAACTTTCAACCCAGACTGATGTATCCAGCAAAACTCTTTTTCAAATTTAATGGAGAAACAAAATACTTCTATGACAAAGAACAACTGAAGAAATTTATGCCCACCAAACCAACCCTAGAAACAGTATTGAAAGACATGCTAGATAGAGACAAAAATGATCACAATCTCCAGAACAACAGCAGAAAGACACAACCAGGCAGGGCAAGCAATTAAACAAGGTAGAAAAGCAGAAAACAAACAACAAAAAACATAACATGGCAAAGTAGAGCCAGTACATATCAGTTATATCCATAAATGTAAATGACCTCAATTCACATATAAAAAGAAAAAAGGCTGACAGAATAGATCAGCTGGGCTGGGCTGTATACAAGAAACACATCTGACTCTAAAGGATACTCATAGACTAAAAGTCAAAGGATGGAAAATAATATTCCATGCAACAGGAACCCAGAAAAAAGCAGGGGTAGCTATTCTGCCTGCACACAATGTGAGCTTCAAACTTAAAATGATTAAAAGAGGTAAAGAAGGTAACTATTTACTTGTAAGTGGAAAACTTCAAGAAGAAGAACTAACAATTATAAATATATATGCACCAAATACAGGAGCACCCAACTATATAAGACAAATGCTAATAGACATGAAAAATCAAATGCACAAGAACACAGAGTGTTTACAGAGTATTCCACCCAACCACATCAGAATAAAAATTTTTCACAGCTTCACATGGGACAGTCTCCAAAATAGACCATATATTAACCCACAAAACATTCTTAAGTAAATGCAAAGGGATTGAAATTATCCCATGCCTAATATCTGATCATAATGTACTGAAATTGGAAATTATTGGCAAAAGTAATTACAAAATGGGCATAAATACATGGAAATTAAACAACAATCTTCTGAACAACCAGTGTGCTACAGGTGAAATTAAAGAAGGAATAAAGCAATACCTACAATTCAATGAAAATGCAGATACAACATATCATAACTTGTGAAATGCCACAAAACTGGTCCTAAGAGGGAAATATATAGCAATAAATTGTCGCATCAAGAAAATGGAATGAGCACAAATAAACAACCCAATGCTACGTCTCAAGTTCCTAGAAAAGAAAGAGCAAGTTAAATCCAAAGCTCATAGAAAGGAAATTATCAGAGCAGAAATTAATGCAATTGAAACTAAAAAAATAATTAAAAGAACTAATGAATCAAACAGCTGTTTTTTTTGAGAGAATAAACCAAATTGATAAACCTCTAGCCAACCTTATCAAGAAAAAGAAAGAAAAAACTAAAATTCATGCAATAAGAACTGAAAAGAGAGAAATAACTACAGATCACATGGAAATCCAAAAGATCATGAATACTTACTTTGAAAATCTCTAGTCACATAGGGTGGAAAACACAGAGGAAATGGACAGATTTGTAAAAACATATGAATTACCAAAGCTCATCCAGAAAATAACAATTTTGAATAATAACCCAATATGAGCTATTGAAATTAAAAACATGATAAAAAAAAACTTACCAACAAAGAAAAGTTGAGGACCTGATGGATTCATGGCTGAATTGTACAAGAAATTTGGAGAACAGTTGACTCCAATCCTCCTTAAACTCTTCAATGAAATTGAAAGAGAAGCAATCCTCCCTACCTCATTCATAAAGACAAGTATCATTCTGATACCAAAACCAGAGAAAGACCCAACAAAAAAGGATAACTATAGTCCAATCTCACTAATGAACACTGAGGCAAAAATTCTCAGTAAAATACCAGCAAATAGAATGCAGCAAATCAGCAAGAATATTATACACCATAACCAAGTGGTATTTATTCCAGGAATGCAGGAATGGTTTAACATATGCAAGTCAATAAATGTAATACACCACATGAACAGAGCCAAAAACAAAAATCACATTATCATCTCAATAGATGCAGAAAAATATTTGATACATTCCAACACATGTTCATGATAAAAGCCCTACAGAAACTCAGGATAGATGGTATCTACCTCAATCTCATAAAGGCCATCTATGACAATCCAACAGCCAACATTACACTAAATGGACAAAAACTGAAAGCCTTTACTCTAAAATCAGAAAAAAGACAAGGATTTCCACTCTCACCATTCCTATTCAATATAGTTCTGGAAATATTAGCCAGAGCAATCAGACAAGAGAGAGAAAGAAAAGGAATAAAGATAGGAAAGGAAGAAGTTAAATTATCATTATTTGCTGATAACATGACACTTTATATAGAAGACCCAAAAAACTCCATCAAAAGACTGCTAGAGGTAATAAACAAACTCAGCAGCATAGCTGGATACAAAGTCAATGCACAAAAATCAATCACATTCCTGTACACAAACAAAAAACTCTGTCTTAGTGACTTTTTATTCACCGCTGAGACAAAATACCTGATGCCCAAAGTTAGGAAAGGAAAGGTTTATTTCTTACAGTTTTTGGAGGTTTGAGTCCATAGTCAGTTGGCTCCAAGGCAGGGTGGCATGGTGGGGCCACAGTTCATGGCAGCTGCAAACAGCAAGCCAGAAACCGGCAAAAGAGAGAGAGAAACCTTCTTCCTGCCATTACATCACATCCTGGCTCCACCCCCTAGGAGGGTGTAGCACTGACACCATCAATCCAAGCACTAGACAATGAACCAGTCACAACTGTACAATGCAGGCCTGGGGGCCACCGACATAAACCATGACATTCTACCCCTGGCCCCCAGAGACTCATGTATTACCTTTATATAAAAGACATTTAGTCCATCTCCAAGAGTTGCCA
>PVJX010031123.1:0-21463 GCA_004027295.1 Dolichotis patagonum
ACTTTATGGTAAGCATGAGGCCCCATCTCATAGCTTCGAAGTCTTTCAAAGTTTTAAATCATCAGTTGGAATGGTGTTATCCTGTTTTGTTTGACTATATCATACGTGATGATATGAACAGCTGTTTTGAAGAAAACATTATGACAGCTATTGCTGATTTAATATTATTCTTCTTAGAAGTCCTACCATGCTTTTTTTGTTCTACTACCATTGGTTCTATCTACCACATTGTGTCTTATTGGAATTTGAATATGTGTGATAGTTCAAACAAATTTTTCTCTTTTTTATCAAAAATGAGATATTATAATACCCATTGATCATTTTCTGTTATTCGGTTCAGAAAGCCCTGTAATTCTTTCACTATATGCATGGCTTTATACTATTGTGTTATGTTTGATATTATTGTATTTGAAACTATGCTCAACTATAGCAGAGTAAGAGATATGGTGTTAGCTACTGTTGCTGTCCATTTGACTTAATGTACAGTACTGTGTTGCCTATGTTGTCCTGTTCTGATCTGCTCTGTACTGCCCCCTTTTGTTTTATTCTCTTTTAAATTAAAAAAAAAAAGGTATGGACAGCTGTTTTGAGAAGAATGAGAGATGCTATGACAGCCATTCTTGGCTTCCCTAATGTCTGGTCTTGAAGACTTGAAATGCCCTCCTCATCCTGCTCAGATCAATTCCATACTAGGTTGTTTCATGTGAATTCCCTATATGTGACAATATGGGCAACAATTTGGACCAAAACAAGAGTCAATATGATATAGAGTGAATATCTCCAATTGTCTAGTTTTGAAATTTATGTCTCCTACATTGCTTTCTTGTGATCTGCTTTGTTCTGTTTTATTGTGTTTAATTTTACCCTTTTGATATAATTGCATGTATATTTGCATGGGTAAGATGGATGACCATATCGCTGTTTTTGTCAGATTGTGGAGCAGAACTGTTGACAATCTCACTGTTTGAATGTCTACTTTACATGTTTTACTTTGCAAATTGAACAACTATTTCCAAGAAGTCAGTATGTAATTTGTCAAGCAATAATTTTTTTAGGTTTTTTTGTTGTTGTTCTTTTCCTTTTTTCCTTGGAATACTGTATTGTTGCTACCCTTTATTCTGTTTTGTTTTGTTTCACTTTAAATAAAATTATTTAAAAAAACATACACAATACAGCATCTACAGGGGATCCCCTTCTGAAGGTGGTAGCCATTGTTAATTCCCTATTATCTTGTTTTAAAGTTCTGTATCATTTTCATTGTTTGGTTTGGTTTGGTTTGGTTTTATCCTGTTCTGTGTTGTTTGATTTTATTATATCTGATGGCATGGGCAGTTATTTCAAAGATAACAAGATATATTATGACAGCCATTTTGAATTTATTATTATCTTGTTTTGAAGTCCTGCATTGCAGTCATTATTTTATTTATTTATTTATTTATTTATTTATTTGGTTTTATTGTGTTCTATTTTGTTTGATTTTGCCATGTCTGACAGTATGGGCAGCTATTTTCAGGATAGCAAGAACCATTATGGCAGCCACTCTTGATATTCTATTGTCTTGTTCTGAAACCCTGTATCACTTACACTGTTTTCTTTGATTGGCTTTACTCTGCTTTATTTTGCTTGGTTTTATAATGTCATTGTTTGACTGATCACTTTTGTGCCTAGATTTTATAACCTGAACAACTACTTCTGAGATAAGAATATGCAATATTTTAACTAGTGTTAATTCTGTACTTTTTAAAAAAAAATCTGTATCATTTCTGTCCCTTTTTTTCTTTTTAAAATAAAAAATTTTAAAATTTTAAATTTTACAAACATATATACTATCATAGTACAAAGGAAAAGCACAGTTGATACACACTATTATTTCAAAATCTATATGAGCATCCTAACTATGTAAGCTTTTTTATTCTTTCTTTTCTAAATTTGTCATTGGAAGAATTTTATTTCCTGACATCAAGTTTTTTAATAATAGAAAAGAGAAGCACCAGGAGTTTCTCACCAGGAGTGTTCTCAGTGACAGCAGAGTTCACTGGAATATTTTTGTTCAGAGCCAAAATAGCACCTCCTATTCTCAGCCACCTTCTTCTTCATTGTTATACTACGACTCCAAAGTTACGCACTTTCACCCACACCAGGCACGATACAATCAAGACACCAAAAACTGAATAAATGTCTGAAAATTGGTTAGCTCCCAATATCCCCATATCAGAAAATTTTATGAGTAGAAGGAATTCTAATATTGTCTGCTATACAATCTCAGAACTTCCATATTGGATTTCAGAGGTAATATTAATGTTCTTCTAGGAATGCATGCTGACAAATTATCCTTCATTTTAGTTACCAGTAACCTCATTATGAACAGGAAAAAGCTAAAATTAATAAAATGACAGAAAATCTTCACACATACCATAAGAGTTATACTAACAAACAAAAAAATCTACTAAGAGAAGGTTTGCTGCCCAATAGAGTTGAGCTTCTGCACCCCTACACTGGCCAGAGAAGGAGAAAGGAAGAAAAACTGGAGAAGGACTTTTAATCACTGACAAAAGAGCAGTGGTAACATAAAATATAACTTGCTCATTTGTTCTCACCTAAAATGGATCCAAATGGTATGAAGTTATATCTAGCACAAGGACCATTTACTCCACTCCTGAAATATTAAAGAATAATATTTTCTTAATAGCTCCAGAAAAGAGAAGATTCTTTTCTTATAGTACTTATTCATCCATATATTATATGTCATTTTAATCACTGAAAACACATTACCTCTCTGACTCAAGATGATAAAATAATTGTGTGTCCACACACACACACGCACAGACACACATCTTCATTCTCTACTAAAATTTTATGGAAATAACAACAAATACATTTTTAAAACCTCTATGATTACTGAAAAATAGAAAATCATTCCACAAGTGAACCAAACTTTAGAGAAATTTTTGAAAAGCAGAGAAAGAGCAGAACTAGATTCATAGATGATTTCAAGTACAACACAGTCCAAAAAAAACACAAGAGAGGACCGCTCATAACCACACTTCCCCAGTGGTGACACAGAGAAACACTAGCCTCAGAACCAACAGGACCAGAAGCAGCAGAGCAGCAGGAGTGGAGGCAATACTCAGGGTCATTGCTAAGTGGACTGGTTATCTGCATCCAACATCCATTGTGACTGAGAGGTTGATTACAATACATGACCCTGATCACATGCAGGAAGAAACAGGTCTCCAAATCTGCACGTCCCAACATAGTAGCACACAGTTGGCTAGTGGTCCACGTACTGCAAAATGCAACTACAGAATATTTCAAAATCATTTCAAAATGTGATTTGATGCCACAACTCCAAACAAAGTGGAAAATCTAGAGATAGGGCCAGAGATGGGGAAGTCAAAGCAAGAGAGATGGAGTAGACAAGTGAATTTTGTCATAAGAGCCAGGCCTGCAAATGAATCAGGAATGATCCAAGACAACTTTAGACAAACAGGAAGGAAAAAAAGCAGCTCTTTGCAAAACTGAAACAAACTTTTGTTTTCCTTTCTTATTTGAGTAAAACTCAGCAATAATTATAATGTGAAATATCATGGACTCTGAATGACTAGGGATGCCCATATTGGTAGCTATACAGGTTTGACACTTCCTAAGCAAATTACTTAACACTTTGTACATATTTTTCCATCTGTACCAAATAATGGTACTGTCTCCCTCATAGGATCAAGAAAGTATTAAGTTTATTTATACAAAGCTCTCAGCTAGTGTTTGCCATTATTTATCACCACAGTGCATCATACTAGACTCAGAACAAAGCTATTCATTTTTGTTTGTTTCATTGGTGCTTTAAAATACCATCTTGCTAGGCTACCTATGTTATCCAGGCTGGCTTTAAACTCACATTTTTCCTGCCCTTGCATCCAGAATAGCTGGGAATACAGACACACTTCCCTAGAAAGGCCTAGACTAGAGGCATTCCGAATTTGACTAGAGTAAAAAAGCTCCAGTTGATACCAGCCCTCCACCCTTCAATGCCAAAAAAATAGTCCATGCTCCTAAACAGATGGTTTACAGGTTACTGTTACTGTGAAATCCTGGTACTTCTACAAAATTGCTGAGAAAGCAAGCCACTGACTCCATCAGTCAAATCCATCATATATACACATGAAAAAAATATCAAATTTGAGATATTTGAGGACAGCAAAGACACAATAGAGAAAAATCAAAATAAACGTGGAAATTGACCTAGGAGGAAAAAGACATTACATAAGAATAATTTTCTTAAATTTCAGGTTGTACATAAGTTACTTTATAAATAAAACAATAAAGCACAATTTGTTAAAGTAATTAAAGTTTAAGAAACTGTACATAAAATTGAAAAAACATTGGTCAAAAATAGAAAACCAAGAAAAATAGTAGAACACTTATATCTTATGGACAGAAGAATATAAATACTGATTACTTTTATATATTTTGTAAATGCATATTTAAATGTGTTTATTAAAATTTAATAGGATTAACTAAAATATTTATGATGTATAAATAAAAAAAGAAAAAGAAAAAACTTGATTTATTCAGTGAAATACAAAACAAATAAAAGTAAGTGAACAAAATACAAACAGAAGGGGCTGGGGACTTAGTTCAGTGGCATAAGCACCTGCCTGGCAAGCAAAAGGTCATGAGTTCAATCTCTGGTAACAAAAAATGTATATATTCAAAATACAAACAGAAAACACTAAATATAAAAGAAAAAATAACTCTGTATGTGCCACCATATTAGTACCCCCTTATACTATATTCCTTTTATAAGAAAAAAATATAGGATCACATTTGGAAGAAATTCATCTGTGTGCTGTATAAAAGTATAAAACTCTAAACAAAACAGGCTGACTGTAATAATATGTTCAAGAGTATACCTATAAATGCAAACAAAAAACCAGATATGGTATAAATATTAGTTAATACAAAATGTAAGGTAGCAAGTATTAAATGAACTTGAGCAGTGTGTTTTACATCAATAGAAAATATATTTCACCCAAAACCAAGCAAGGAGAAAAAATTTATACTCATAATAATACCAAATAAAAATATATTAGTAGTAGTAAAAATATTTTTAAAAATATTCTAATCATGACAATACTTTACATATTTCTTTAAAATTCAAGTCAAATAATGAAATACTACAAAATGTCACAAAATATCTCAGTAACAATATCTAGTTAGGTTTCATATATCTAATAGAGAATGTATAACTTCAAACACCCATGAAATATTTATAAAAATTGAATTCCAGAATCCCTCCAGAAGCCATAATTTGCCAGAAGTAGAGAATATTTGCTGTATTACCAGATGACAACATAGAAAGGAGTCATTTGTGTAGACCAAACAAATTTCCCATAAAAGAAACAGATCTTCCCCCACAGAATTCCAAATAATTTATGGAGAGTTCAGCTCCTTGAAAAGTTTAGCTCTCCACCCCTTAGGTATGGGCTAGACTTACCAACTTAACTTTCAAAAACAAGAGTGAAAAAGAAGGAAAGTAACTTTACATTGGTAATCTTGACAAGCACTCCTTCAGATAGATGATCTAGGTTGTAGAATCATTGATATCTAGCTTCATAGCATCTTTTTGATACAACGTAACAATGGCATCTTTCCTCTTTCATGTTCCTTTCATCATCATTTACTGATGGGCTGAACTTCACACAAACCCAAAGTGAGGGATATTCTACAAGAAAAAAAAAACCTTGACCTGAAAGTATTACCTGAATTATGGAATCTGTCTGGGCTGATGATCTATACTGTGTCTCAGCACTTGGATTCTCCCTAGATTATATGCAAGAAGGTTCTCAGGATGGTTCTTAGTAGTTTTTAGCAAGCACATTTATGGAAGGACAAACAATACACTCTAAACAAGGTTAGCTTTATAAGGATTGTACACTTGAGAGATTTTTAAGTGGACAGAGTCAAAGGTAGCACCTTCCAGTAATGAATATATGACCTCAAGAAAGAAGAGCAGGGGGTGGCTGTGCTATACTATGTCTGTAATCCCAGAAATCTAGGAGGCTGTGGCAGGAGGATAAAAAATTCCAGCCCAGCCTAGGCAATTTAGAGACTTAGCTAAACTTGTCTCAAAATTAGAAATAACTAAAAGGGTCATGGATATAGCTTAATACAAGGCTCTGGGCTCAAACCTCAATACCACACACGAAAAGAAAAGAAAAGAAAAGAAAAGAAAAGAAAAGAAAAGAAAAGAAAAGAAAAGAAAAAAGAGAAAAGGAAAGGAAAGGAAAGAAGAGAAGAAAAGAAAAGAAAAGAAAAGAAAAGAAAAGAAAAAAGAAAAGAAAAGAAAAGAAAAGAACAGGCAGCCACCAGAGACAGCAACTACAGCAAAGTTCATGGTTAGTTTCTCATTTGTTTTTCCTTGAATTTGGAGAAGTAGTCAAGGGTTGTAGACAACTCTTTCGTAAAGTGGGGAGGAGGTTTCGGAACTTACATGGTTTTCGTCATAATAAACATGGCTGGCCAAAATCCATTGGGAAGAAGCCAAAATCACACGTAAATACAGTAAGGAAGGACTAGTTGGGAAAATAGGTCACTGTAGGACACCAAGAAGTTGGTGAGCCTAGGTGATATGCACTTTTCAGGAACTCCAGGAACTGCAGGGTCTGGATACCTAGAGTATTGTTTGCAGGGTTTCTTCCCTCAACCTGTGCAAAGTCCCAAGTCTCTTTTGGGAAATCAAAAGGCTGACTGGGACGCAAGAAGCACAGCTTTGCAGTCCCTCCAGGACCTAACCTTGGTCCCAATTTCTGAGGAACCAGTCTGATCCTTTTTCAAGAGACACAGTGAGATCTATAAAAACCCTGCGTCAGAAAAGATCCTCAAATTTTCACAGGATTAGGACTTTACTCCTGTGAATCACTGGAAAACCTGGGGTTCCTTTCCAAAAAATCAGACCCCATTTCTGCTCCAAGTACAGATAAGTAGAGTCACTGTAAACGGGCACTGGTATGTAATACCCTTCTTTGTCTCTTCAGGCTCCTAACAGTGTTATAGGCAGCTGAGATAGAAATATTATAGGCAGTCAGACAGGGGTAGGCCCTCGAAGAAGCTGGCACAGAGGACCAGGTATCTGAACACCTTGGAGGGGACACACACCTCTTGCTGTGGGCCAGATCTCAAGACAAAAGGTAAAACAAATGAAACCACACCCTAAGTATAAACATTAGGGATTAGGTATGGATCACCTTGAGAAGCCAGGAGTCACCATACTATTCCCAAACAGGAGGTCACTGATCCATAAGAATGCTCATTTGCTACATGATTTGCTTTCCCATTTGTTCCTAATTTGGTCAATTTTACCTGAACAATTAATCTGATTGGTTGATCATAGTTCTGTCCCACTTTATACCCATCTGCCTTGTGAGTTCCCAGTTTTCCCCACTTTAGACCCACCTCACCTAATGGTTTTACTGTGTAAAATTCCCTAGAAAAGATAGAATCTTTGGCAACCCACTTGGGACCGCTTCTGTCTCTCTCTCTCTTTGACAGAAGCTTTGTTTCTCTCAATAAATATTTCTACTCTTAACTACCATTGTTCCTAAAATTCATTCTTCGATTTTAGAGAACACAAACTCATACCAGACACATAGTAGTTTGGGAATTTCATTCCCTTATATCAAGAGGTTCAAAAAGTTTTCCTATTTTAAACAGAAAGTCAAATAGGTCTGCATATATAGACACGTTTTTCTCATTTTCTTCTAACAGGTTTCCCTAGTCCAGCCAGGGAGCCACACAATTCCTAGTAGAGAGGGCCTACAGTCCCTTTCAGCAGGAAGTATCTATATGAAGACAGAAACCTCCGCTCCTTCAACAACCCATAAAGAAGCAAGGCAATGTGTGTCTCTCAGGAGGAAATGAGGCAAGAGATCAGGACATGGCAAAGTGGTTGGTCATGACCTATCAATTATGGAGACCTGCTAATCATGGAGATTCAGGACGTGTGCACAGGACAGCTTCCAAGGCCTGCACTTGACGTCAATCAGGGAATGCTGTCTACAATTCATCTGGCATGAGCACAAGCCAAGCCCTGCACCTGATACCAATCTTCTGGCACAAGACCAAGGGTTTTTGACGGGACAACCTGGATCTGAGGTCAGAATGGGGTATAAAAGATGGTGGTCATTAAGCTCCTGGCTGCTGTGATCCTTTTCACCAACTCACCCTGTACTCTGCAGGTCGTAATGTTTTTCATACTTTAACTGACCCATACTCACTCTGCAAAGCACAATTTTCAGAGCACTCTGTCTTTTTGAATGCTCCTTTCATGTTTCTTTTTCTCTTCTTTTCTTCTCCTTTTGCCGTATGCAAACATTAAAATTTTACATTCATTGATTCTTACATCCATTCTTGAAAAGGACTGTAAGAGCCTGGAAAAGATTGTTGGTTATCGTAACAGCTGGTAGCAAACTCATTCATCATACTCCCAACACCAGCCACTATCTAGATAGTTACGTACTCTACCAAAATCTGTTACAGTCATCAGAAACAAAGTAAGCCTGAAAAACTGTTGGCTAGCAGGGGTAGACAGAGAGACATAGAATGTGGGATTCTGCTGCAGTCAGGAACCGGAACAGTCTGGAACAGGAAAATGGCATCACGGAAAGTACCATGCAAGATGATGTAGCAGAGGCCAGCAATTCGATAGTAAAGGAATTTACCATGAGCCAAGTAAGGAAAGAGAAGATTTACTGAATAAGGACAGAGAGGGATGTTATTTGACATTGTTCTGAAATTTCCAGTTAATACAAACAAAGAAGTAAATTCGCTCAAATTCAAAGGTACAATTATACAGTAGAAAAGAACCAGGTTTCAATGAAAAACACTGTTACCCAAAAAGAAATACAAATAATTAAGCTGAATTCTTCATAGAACTGGAGAAAACAATTCTCAGATTCACATGGAACCAGAAGTGACCCAGAATAACAAAAGCAGTCCTGGGTAACAAGTACAAGGAGGAAGCTTCACAATCCCAGATGTAAAGTTATATTACAAAGCTATAGTGACTAAAAAACAGCATTGTACTCGCACAAAACCAGACATGACGATCCATGGTAAACAACAGAGGATGCGGAAATAATCCCAAGCACATTCAACTATTTGATTTTTGACAAAATGGCCAAAAAAATGCCCTGGAAGAAAAAGAGACTCCTTGGTAAATGGTGTTGGGAAAACTGGTTACCCATGTGCAGAAGATTGACTATCTATATTTGTTATCATATGCTAAACTAAAATCAAAATTTATTAAAAATCTAAATCTTAAAATAGAAACACTTAGCCTGCTGGGAGATAAAATAGGCAAATCTTTTGAAGACATAAGAACAGGAAAAGGTTTTCTGAACTGAATCCTGGTTGCATAGGAAATCAACAAGTGATATATCACACTAAAACCCTTCTACACAGCAATGCAAACCAACAGAAGAACAAAAATCTGAATGTTTTATGTGTTTTGCCTGTTTTTCTTGGCTATTAGTCTAACTGTTAATCTGTATGTTATGAGGATTTAAAAATAAATGTGTCTGGTGCTGGCAAAAAAGGAAAAGGATGAAGGGGTGGGCAAAGGCAGGAGGGAGGAAAGGAAAGAGGATACAAAAGGAATTAAGGTGTGTTGTGCACATTTACCAACTTCCCACAAATACTGCAAACAGTTTGTATGATGCATGGGAGCAATAGAGAAAAAGGAAAGAAAAAAATACCATGGGATTTCTCTTATATGAGAATCCCACATCATAAATGAAGAGCAAAATAAAAGATGGACAATAGGACGCAAATAGAGAAATCTTTCTCAAGTTGGAAGGGGACCAAGTGAGGGAGGGGAGGGACAAGAGGTGAAGAAAGGAGTCTGAATATTATGTACCACAAACATGCACTCATAAAAATAAATAAAGGATTTAAGTGGAAAAGGGAAAAAAGTAAGGCAGGTATAAAATTAAAATATAAAAATTGGTAGCCTTCATAGCTATAAAAATAGTTACTTAGAATTAATAAAAGAATAAAATGTTGTAAGATACATAGCAATACAAGTATGCCCAAGAAACTCATAAGACCTAAAGGAAAGTTTTAAATACTCCAGTTAAATAAGTGAAAAAAAGTGACATTCTTGAAAAGGAAAAATCCACACTATATCATTATTTTCCTTTAATCTATCACTGTAGGACATCAATATTATTTCCTCTTCATTGAGAAGTAGGGAAATCTTAACACCAAGATCTATATGGACAAATAAATAAGCAAGAATATCCAAGAAAACTGGTTATCATGATGTCACATGAAGTAAGACAAAAAGAAAGACAAATATCACATGATCTCATACATATGTGGGGGAGAAAATAGAATAGGGAGAAAATAGAATAGTGGACACTAGAGACTGGGAAATGTCAGAGATGAGGCAGAAAAGGATGAAGACAGATTTGTTAACAGAGAAAAAGACACAGCTAGACAGGGAGAATAAATTCTGATGTACTGTTACAAAATAACAAAAAAAGTTACTACAGTTAATGTTTTATTATATAAAGCTAGCTACCTAGAAGAGAGGACCTTAAATGTTTTCATCACCTAAAAATGATAAATGTTTTGAGGTGTTGCACAAACCAAATATTCTGAGTTAATCATTACATGATCTGTACATGTACCCAAGAAATATCTACAAGTATTATCTGTCAATTAAAATTGAAATTTTTAAAAAGTAAATAAAAACAAAGGAAGAATGGACAGAGAAAATATCTGAGGGGAAGAAAAAAAGAGTATGAAGTGGAACCGGCCCAAAGAGAAACTAAAAATTATAAAATTACAGTAGTTTAAGCAATATTATAGTGGGCCAGAAAGAAACAATCACTGATCTATGAAAAGAGCAAAAATAACGCCTAATACACACAGAAACTTACTATATGTTAAAGTGAATCTGAAGTAAGGAAGGAAGAGGTAATACAGCATAAGGAATGTTAGGACACCTGGACAGCCATTTGGAAAACTGGATCCATATTCATATCTAGTTGCATTCCAAAAGAAAAAAGGATTTTCTGAAACCAAAAATATAGAAGAAACTATCTGCAAACCTCTTTATTACTTCAAATTGGAAATATGTCTAATAATGACTCAATACCAAAAGAAAAGCTAGATTTAAAAAAAAAACTAGACAAAGTTATTTGCATATATTATTACAAATAATTCCTATATATTTCTTAAAATACATGAAATACAGGAAAAACATGCATAAATGTTCGGGACTTCAGTAATACTTTTAGCAAAACATTGTCAGAATTATTTTTGCTCTATTGAGAGGTGAAAACTAACTTTTCAGTGTAATTTAAATTCATAATATCTATTTTTAATTCAGACCTTAAATTTAATTTAAGGGAGAAGACTGTTTTTCATATTTTCTATTGCAAATGTACACAAAACTTTGATTATAATGGAAGTAGCCCCAAATAGGAGTTGAACTGAGCGAGGTCCAAAGTTCAGTTCTGCTACTTCAGGATGTGTCTTTGCATAAATAAATGCTACTGACCTTGCGCATCTCCTTCAGTTTAAAAAAAAGCAAATAAAGTCTCCTTAATGGGGGTCTTGGAAAGAAAACAACATTTGTGAAGCTGTAGATACCGAGTAGGGCCTTGATGGCATTACCTGTCATAATTCTTATCTTCCCCGCCAACATAGGGGAATATAGGCAATTGCATTTCTTCTAAGGGCAAAGTGATCGGAATGGAAATTTTTTTCAAACACCTTAGACTCACAAAATCTTCTAAGAGAAAATGAACCGGTAACAGCAATAGAGCCCACTCATTTTGCAAAAAAATTAAATTGAAGCTACATAGGAAGATTCCAGAGGAATATTAAAAAAAAATGACAATTCCCTCTCATCCTCCAGGAATAGCCAAAAATACAAGCCAGTGCAAAAACAAACAAAGCAAAACACTTCAAATTCCAAACCTCAGCAGGGCTATTGGCAGTTTTCCCTGCATTTATCTGGTCCCCTTCACAAGCTATCCAAGGTGGCACTCCAAGAGTTAAAGAACAAGCCCCCACCCTGCTTTTTTGTTTTGTTTTTTAAGACTGTGCTGTGTCCTTCCGAGAGAGGCATAAACGCATTTTGGAAGTGATCCCTGAAGGAACCTCTTGGACACAGCACAAGGGCTCCACCTTCAGCTTGAGACTGAAGAACTTTTCAAATCACTGCTGCTTGACTCCTAAGAAAGCAGATCTAAAATATAACCTCTTCTCATAAAACTTAAACTATACAACCTTCCCCTTCTAAACATTTCACTCCAGAGAATTTCATACTGGCCACAGGTGAAATAAGGAATCTTACAAAGTTCCATACCGATTTTAAATAAACTAGATTTTTAAAAATGTGTAACATTTTCTTTAAATTCTTCAGGATTCATATGTTAATGTCATCTGTGGTAACAGAACCTGATAACCTCTTTCATTCTAGTTCTCCTATGGTTTCACGTCATTGGACTTAGTCTCATGATAAAGGAAAAGATTAATTCTTGCCCACCAAACTATTCATAAATTACCAGTAGCTTTTCAATAGTCTAATTAAGTATATGGAAGGTTTTGGAGGAGAAATTTTTATCCTGACAAAGAGAAGTAATATTCAGTTATATTAATTGACTTTATTTGGACACTGAAAATTAATAGCTACTCATGGGCAGTAGTGTTTTATAAAAATAAATGGCAGCAAATTTTTCCCATAATTTTACAGACTGAAAGTCCCAGATCTAAGCTGAAATCTAAAATGAAATATATAATTACATAATCAAATGGAATATCATCTTTCTTCTATCATCCATTTTATGAAAGAAAGGTGAAAAATCTCCCACTTCTGTACAAGTCATGGCATGTAAGAGGAAAAATAATCAATTTCCTGCATTCAAGCCTACAGACATGGATTTAAGCAGATACACAAACACACAGACAATGCCAAACCTTTCACAATCTGACCATAAGTGAAAGTTCATTGCTAATGTATCACATTGTTTTCTTTTTTGGCTATATCGAATTCTCAAAGTTTTTAGTCTTGGTGAAAAGCAATTATAGATGTTTAAGATTATGGTACCCCAGCTAGGTGGGAGAAACAAGAAAATCAAACTGCTGTTAGAGCCAAGATTCTACCTGTCTTCTAATGTTATCCTAAATTCTTATCTTTTTTCTCCTTCATGCTGTTTACAAGTCAACAATCAGAAATTACTGCAGAGAAATGTGAGTTTTGTGGATCCCAAGAGTGATGAAAGGGATTACCACCCTACCAGAGCAATGATTGAAATCAAACCTAAACTTTTAGATTTTTTTAGCACCCCATGTTTTCAAAGCCCTTACTCATCCAAATGTCTTTTGTAATAGGAAATGCTTTATATTCATAGGGCAGTTGCTATGTGCTTAACTCCATGATAAGTATTCTTAAAATGTACTCTCTTCTTCATAATGACTTATATATTTTTTGATTAACTTGTTTTATCTTTAAGAAAGCACAATGTGAGGAAATTAAATAAATTGTGTCTAGCTAAACCAGCCTTTAATTCCTATGCTTTACACATATATCACCATACAGCAAATTTACCAATAATCCTGTATCTAGGTGAGTATTCAATTCAATTTAACAAATATTTTTTAGCAATTTCCTTTTGAAAGACATCATACTTTATGAAAATGAAGTATAAAAATGCTCAGGGCTTTACCCAAGATCTCAGAATAACTTCATAAAATCTGATACTGGAACTCATATGCTGAATCTCAGTTCTGGAGAGCAAGTGGGAAGACACGAAGAGAAACACCGGACTCTGGAATGAGACACATCTGTGTTCTAATCTCTGCTCTGTCATAGCCAGCTGTAAAACCTGGGACAATCTGTCAATATTTCTCAATCTGTCGGATTTCTCTTCCTTAAATTGGAAAGAATAATAACTCACCAAACTATTATGTGTATTAGAGACACTACATTAAAAGAACTATACCAAGTATAAACACAAGTTTATTAAATTCATTCCAGGAGAACTAGGATCCCTTAGGCCTTTTCTCTATACTGGAATGATCATTGTAGGTTAGATCAATTTTTAGTGACTTTGGTTTTTTCCACTTGGCCCAAACAAAAAAATTTACTAAACTGAAAGTATGAGTCCAGATCTTGTTTATTCACATAATACTGAAGGTGCAAAATAAATGCCAAAACTCTTTTGCTCTTCCTTTCCACTACCTTACCACTTTCACTACTCTTTCTCTCCATCCCCTCTCCCTCGCCCCTGTTACACACAATGTTTCAGTGCAAGTAGGACCATGAAGAAGATTAAAGTGTTTTGCTCCATGGAAACAAAAGCATCAATACAAACTCTATAAAAGGATTCTGGGCTGCTGTATTTCTTATGATAAAACAATACCTCATGATGACAAATAATTACCCTAAGGCTAATGATTTCAATTGAAAAATAATTGTAGGTCATGATATTATTTGTTTTTAAAACTCACTTCCCCCTAACTTCATGTCCCATTTGGAAGACAGCAATGTATACATAGCCCCTTTCCTGAAATGAGAAGAAAGCCCAGGAATTATTAAGATTTTCATTACTGAGGTAATATAAAGGGTGGCTATTCATCTACTTAGATACCTTACCAAAGACCATTGCTCAAGAGAAAATTTCTAGACAACCCAATTCAATTCTGCCCCACATCACAATTCATCCATTATAGATCTCAAAGAAACCACTAAGATTATCTAACTACTGCAGAAAAAATGTGGGAGTATTTGCTAGCTTTTTCTCTTGTTCATAAGAATCAACTTTTCCAAATACTGAAATAGAAAACTTAGCCATTTCATTTTTACTTATGACCCTTCCCTCCTTTTTCACAGATATAGATTCTTGCACAAATGTGAAAAATCAGTTTAGTCTTCAACTTCAAATATACCAGTATCCCTCGGGGTTAAACTGGAAGCTTAAAGAAATCATCTCAGATCATATGAAATATAAGACAGGGAAGAAAATATTTGGGAAAAAAATTAGTTTCGTTGGATACTTATAATTATCCAGTTCCAGATATTAGTGATTCATGAAACCAAACTCTGCATTCTGCCTTTGGTTTACACATAGTTCTCTTAATCTTTTATCATTTCATTCTTTTTTAAAACATTTTTTATATTTTGTTAGTACAGGTCTGCATTACATGCAGTTGAAAATCACCTTGGGACGTGGGTACATGCACATAGTACAGCTTGTTTATTTTTTTAAATCCCTAACCCACCCCTCCTTCCTCCTTCCCTCCTCCTCTAATCTCCTATCCCACTTTTCATTCTTGTTCCTATTGTTAGTCTTAGCTCATGTTATGGCATCTAATGTTCACATCCATTTAGGTTATTAAATTCATGTTCATGATATATTCCATTTATTCTATTTATTTTCCCTTTCTCTCTGCCCCTTCCCTCACACACGCACACACACACACACACATCATAAGATCCATTGGTTATATATGATAGGTCAACTGTTGCAAATTAAACTATGACACATTATGAAAATGCCAGTGGGGTTGGGGATTAAGCTCAGTGGCATAAGCCCCTGCCTGGCAAGCGCGAGGTCATGAGTTCGATCCCCAGTACCACAAAAAAAGAAAATGCCAGTGATAATAAGAGACATTCACAATTGATTACATTAAAATACGAAATAAAACGTTCACCATGGTTAGTAGAATTTGAGACAGGACAAGTAGAAATCTATTAAATGTGGTATGAGTTTAGGAGAAACTGGCTATAAAGATCCAACTAGAATAATGAACATTTCAGTATTTCAAGTTTTAAAGCCCACTTCCTGCACATTGCCAATAATGGCAAATCTAAGTAGGGAGTGTTTCAAATATGATTGAGGGGATACTTTCAAATTTTCTCTTGGTTTTTCAAATCTTCTTGATTGATATCAAAGTGGTAATATTGGCTGGCCACTGAAACAGACAGAACTGAGATGAAAAGAAATATGAAGAAAGAAACTGAGAAAGTATAAACCCCACTTTTAATCCTGGTGAATTGTTTTTGATCCACAATATTTATTGTCTACTCAGTGTCAGGCTTCATGTCAATACTGCAGTGAACAACAAAGGAAGAAATTTGCTCCATGGAGCTGACATTGTCATAGAGAAAACCAATGATAAACAATTAAATTCAATTATAATGTCACAGAAAAATGTCAAGTGACATCATGCTCAAGAAAATTAAATTGTAATAGTCATTCCTTCAAGATGCATACACTTTAGAAGTGAGTCTCACATACAGTTTTTTAGTTCTTTGAGGCAGTAGGTAACTAAGTGCCAATTATGAGTTACTTAGGCACTTAGTATTCCTGCATTCAGAGATACTCTCCCAAAAGCACTCTTTAACCTTGGAGTTTCATCCACCAATACTATCATTGTGTGATTCTGCAAAAATCTTGATTCAAAGACCTGGGTCTTGATAATGAAGTTATTCTAAACTGCTAAAACTGTTAACCCAGAAATCAGTTTAAATAAACCTCATCTTTGATTTCTACACAGTACTCAGGACCATTCATTCTGGCTTCTGTTGCTCAGTAATCAAATAAGGCAAACTTGTAGGTGCGAATTTCTGTCATCGTTGTTTCAGAATCAGTGTCCCTCCGGCATCTCTCCTGTCACAGTAGGTTTTTCCTTGCTGGTAAGACTCATTTTTGCTAATCAGCTATTCCAAAGGTCTCCTTCTTTACTGTTCAGAGGAGCACCAGACAATTCCCAGGCCAATCACCAATAAGGCCAAGGCTTGTCTCTTCAGTCACGCCTCCTTTGTCCCTGGTTTAGCAGAGATTATCGAATTATCAGTCATGGCAAAACTAAAAACAAAATACCTCACAGGACCCGAAATTTTTCTCTAGGAACATTTCTTTAAACACTTCTCAGTTTTAAAGCATTAAATGAATACTCTCTAATTTCTAAAAAACATCAAGCAATATAGTCAAAGAAATAGCAACCTTGCTCCTAGTAATACCCAAGTTTCTAGAGAAAAAATGCTTTTAGAAGTTTCATGTGCATTCTGACACAATTGTTTTAAGTACTGTTTATGAATGAATATTCAAATATGAATGGGCTTTTCTGTAGGTGCAATGTTCCACAACCCATTTCTTCACTCAGACATAAATAATAGACATCTTTTCCTACAAATAAACATAGTGTCTTGTTTTCAGTGGCTATACAGAATGTAATGAAAAATTGTAAGTTACCACCATATGTTTAAGAGTTTAGACTCTTCTCTCTATATATTTTAACATATATCTGCATCACTATACATGTTATATGTGTATTTATAGGCACTGACATATATATAAACAATCATACACATACATGTATGTTTGTGTGTTTTCATAAAATAAAATTCCTGAAATCTGAACTTCTAAATCAAGGAAAAGGCACATTTTAAATTTATGGATTATGAAAAAGTCTGAACTAATTTGCACACCACTGTCAAAACTGGATGCTGCCCACAACCCTATACCTGCACCCAAACTGGTTATTAACCATCACTTTCATGTTTTATCTTCTATTAACAGTAATTATTACAAATATAGTATTTACCAAAAATCATGGTACTTCCCACAATAGTTATTCATTTAAACTTTAAAAAGAATGTAACCTTACAGACAACATAGGTTAGTAGAAGAAAATTTAAAGAGTAAACCAGCTGTGGTGGTGCATGCCTGTAATTCCAGCACTTGGGAGGCTGAGGCAAGAGAATTGCCGTGAGTTCAAAGACAGCTTGGGCCAGTTCAAGTTCAAAGCCAGCCAAAATTACATAGCAAAACTCTGTCTCAAAAACAAAACAAAACAAAATAAAATAAATACAGAAAAATTAAGAACTGGGGAACTTCTAGTGCCAGCAAAGATAAAGAATCTGATATAGGTTACCACTTCCACTAACCACAAAGATGAAAACTGAACAGATTGCAAAATGCACTACTTCAGGAATCTCAAAGGTAAAAAATAGCAGATGGATTGAGGACTAAAGTCAGAAGACAAGTAGTGGCCTCCAAAGTGGGAGACTGCAGTCACCAGAAACTTCTTAACAGCTGAAAAAGCTAAAAGTCTGAGAGAAATACATCTCTCAGGCCAGAGCTACTGAGAAAAGAAACCCTTGGGAACTAAGAAGTGCGGAAAAATTTCAGTGAGAAAAGAACTGGAGAGAGAGACTCCTCTGGTTCTGTGTACGAACTGGTATAAACCCTGGGCATGCTCCCATGCTGTTTGTATATAGAACAGACCCAAAAAAGATTGCAAAGGTTTCAAGCAGTGAACAAATATACAGATCACCACTCAAGTCCCAAGATTAGCTCCTGAAACGTACACATTCCAGGCAGGCCCGAAAGCAAGGAATGGTTTTGAAAACAGAAGTGAGATTTAACCACCACCCTAAAAAAGAGAATCAGAATTTACAGTCTAAACCTACCTAGATTGGTTGACTGCTTAAACAATAAATAAATAAATAAACTATATAGGATTTATTAGGAATTTATTAGTAGTCTGTCAACATGATACTCAGAATATCTATTCCAAAAATATTTGACCTACAAAGAATCTAACCAGTACTCCAGAACATAATCAAAAGATACCAAGGTTGCAATGACCCAGATTCTGATGTTATCATATGTTTTGGTAGTTATGGCAACAATATTCGACAAGGTAAAGGTGAACACTTACAGTGATTGGAAGTTGAATAGTACAAGCAAAATAAAAAGTATCCCAAGGAACCAAATATGAATTTTAGAATGAAAAAATATGAAACCTTAGAGAAAAAAAAAATCACTGGATGAACTCCACAGCAGAATGAAGATGAAACAAGAAAAAGCCAGGGAAAATAGAGTGCAGTAGAATTCTTGTTACCTAAAGAATAGAGATAAAAGTCTAAAAATAACTCAATAAATAAATAAATAAAACCTTTAGCCTATAGGAAGATATCAACAGATCTAACATATTATCACGAAGAAGAGAGGAGAAAGACATTAGTACAGAAACATATTACGAAGAACCCTCTCATCCAGAGGATTAACATCCATGATGTATAAAGAACGCAAAACACTTCATACCAAAAGGACGAGAAATTCAGTGGACAAATGGATTGAAGTCTCAAAAACAGAATTACAAATAGCCAATGTTTACATGCAAAAATGTTCAACATCCTTAGCCACTAGGGAAACAGAAATTAAAACTACAGTGAGATTTCATCTCACCCCACTCAGAATAACTATCACCAAAAATATAAAAATCAATACATGCTGGTAAGGATGTGGGAGGAAAAGAAAATTTACACCATAGGTGGTAACGTACAGTCACTATTGAAATCAGTGTGGGGGCTTCTCAAAAAACTAAAAATGGATCTACCATATGATCCAGCTATATCATCCTTGGCATATACCATACTGGATGGAATTATAATCAGTGCAGTTTAGAGACATCTGTATTCCCACATCTACAACAGCACAATTCACGACATCCACACAGTGCAATCAGCCTAGGTCCTCATCAGTGGAAGAAAGGATAAAGAAAATATGTAATATTTACACGTTATTCAGTCATGAAAATAAAGTACAAAATCATATCATCTGCAGGAAAATCCATGGAACTAGAGACCAACATGCTAAATGAAATTAGCCAAGCTCAGAAAGACAAATATCATATGTTTTATTTTATATTTGGAACCCAGGAAACAAAAAAATATAGATGAAGTGAAAGTAGGAGGAAGACTATTAGACAAGATATGGGAAGAGAGGAGGGTAAGAGGGATCATAAGAGAGATGGATATGACCAAACTATAGTATATGCCTGCATGAAAATCCCAAAATGAAAGCAAAATTTCATATGCACTAATAAAAGTGCAAAGAAAGAAAAAAAAAAGAAGCCTTTCATCAAGAGAGAGTGAATTTTAATAGCTGATACAGATAAATCTAGATTTTGCTTTAATACATAAAAACATGCACAGGCAAACACACATATTGTACAGGTTTCTGGAATACCTGCTGCTGGTAATTGGTTTTTCCTTAAATATTATATTGCAGTTGTCTATGTCAACAAATGTACATCCTCACCTGTAGCCATAATGTTTTTTATTCTGTAATCTTTCTCTGCTCTTTAAGTTATCACTTATTAGTCATAATACAATTCCATATTTATCCTTATTGATAAATTATTTCATCACTGGGCAGGGTCCTACGAGATTCCTAAACCTACCCTTGCCATAGAATTAAATTGCAGGTTTGCTGACTCCCATGTTGGAAAAAGAATTTTTAATAGGCATTAGAAAGAGACATAAAGGGATATATTAGGCAAAAAGTTAAAGCACACACTCGGAGAAAGAGAGTGCAGGCCCTCAAGAGAGACGCATTCAGACCCAGAGCTGGGTGAATTTATGGGGACTGGGGGGATGTATTCAAGACTGGTGGTCTAGGATGTGTTGCTACTGTCTGTCCTGTTACTACTTGGCAGGCTGTTTCAGAATGCAAACCATTTACGCATCTTAGATTGAGATAAGATGTCCTCTAATATTGCCGCTTCCTTCAGGAAGGAAAAAACACAACTAAACTACAGGTTAAGAGATGTAGTCTATTCATGGGGTGAAAAAGGCTAAGTTGCATGTAAAAGGGAATTTCCCAGGTTTAATGTATATTAAGAGAAGAGAAAAAATTTAAAATGGATTTGAATAAATTTTGTATGCTGAAGCTGCAGGATTTTTTAAGCAACATTCTAAAATTCCATTTTCTTCATCTTTTTCTATCTGTCTTTACTTCTTCTGTCCTACCTCAATTAAACATCATTATTGTTTCATTTATTTTCCTAAAAATAAAACTCCTGTGCAAAGGAGAACTAATATAACATTCACTCAATAAATATGGATAAAGAATTGAATATAAACTACTACCAATATGTGGAAGGACTACTTTATCTTTTTGTAAACTTTTGCCAACTCAAAATATAAGTAATAGCACTTCATGAATCTTGAATGATAAAGTACAAAAATATGTATATCATTAGTTTCACTGAGACAAAAAATAGTAGGTATAGATGCAGAACTGGAGAGCAAAATGTCAAGTCTCCCCCAAAACACTACTGAAAGACTCCTAGATATAATTAACAAATTCAGCAAGGTAGCCGGATACAAAGTCAATACACAAAAATCAATAGCATTTCTACACTAACAACAAAAGTACTGAGAGAGCAATAAGAGAAACGACACCCTTTACACTAGCATCCAAAAAAATGAAATACTTAGGAATTAATCTCACGAAAGAAGTAAAAGAGCTATACAGGGAAAATTATAATACCCTGAAAAAGGAAATCAAAGAGGACCTCAGAAAATGGAAAGACATACCCTGTTCATGGATAGGAAGAACAAACATTGTAAAAATGGCCATTCTCCCAAAATTACTAT